>JARVJO010000061.1:9949824-9963227 GCA_031762555.1 Cynodonichthys magdalenae
ACCTTTACAGAGGTACCAAAAGTTAGCATTTAGACCTTATACCTGCGGAGCTATTCTTGATTTGTTTAGCTGTGTAACTTCAGGCGGAAATTACCTCTAAAACCCCTTAGGGCTTAACAGGTTAATGAAATGACATTAAGGACTTTAGAAATATACTTCATACCGGTCCATCCAGCCAATGCAGTCTTGAAGTCTTGGTCCAATGCACCTTTACAGGAGAAATAAATGGATAAGATAAGATAAGATAAGATAAGATAAGATAAGATAAGATAAGATAAGATAAGATAAGATAAGATAAGAATTGATTTACCCACTGTAGTCAATAAAGCAAAGTCCTCATTAGGAAAATTATTGCAGAATCATTTCTAAAGCTTTCTTATTATTGATGCTTGTACAAAGTTACAGAGTGACATTTTTTACAAAACTTCTTATTCTTTTGATAATAAAATATTGGACGTCTTACTTTAATTGTTTAGAGCGTGGTGTGCAAAGAGCACTCCTGATTGTGTTTGCTATATGCAGAATGTAGTTGCTGCTTTGTAAGTTTAAAGGTATTTCTTTTTGTCGCTTCTCAAAGCATTTTATTTATTTTTATTTTTCCACATCAGCTTGTTTTTTTTGCAAGCCGGACCCACTTGTGAAACTGTACCTGTGACAAAGTGTCATCCTAGTGTTTTCCATTTAAGTCTACATTGTTATGCTCAAGTAAGCTGGAGGCTGTCACTCAAGAGGAGAAAAAATAACACATTGAGGGAGTGACATAAAACCCCTGTGGAGTTAAACACAAAATGATGTCTTTCCAAACCTTGTTGAATATTACATTGAGCGATAAGTGGCTTGTGAGCAGTGGAGAGTGGAGGCGCACTTCATTGAATCTTCTCTCTATGATTCTTTTATTTTTTCTTTCTTTCTTTCTTCTTTTTTTTGTTTTTTTTTTGTTTTGTTTTGCTCATTTCCAGCTTCTCTCCTGTATTTATCTTACTTTTCTTGAAGGATGTTTGGAGTATAATTTCATATTTCTACAATGAAGGTTGTAAGGACTTTGTGAAATTGTACAATTTCAACTATTATCTATATAAACTTGGAAATAAACTAGAATCAGTAAATAATGAAGTTTAGAGAATCTATAATGAAATGTAGCCTAGAAACTAACTCAAAGTGTTCTTGCAAATATGTGATATTTGAAAAAGTTAATTTAGTGGCAAACTTGATTCTTTACCATATAATGGCAAACAAAAGACTTCCTTGTCATTTTAGTTTTTGCCTTTTTACAAATTGCGCTGAGATTCATGAAAAAAATAAACAAACAAAATAAATTGTAGGGCAACAGCCATTTAAACCCACTACTGACTTGTTCTCGGACTGACTGCACTTACCCCTGGGTGCAGTTGGCATGGCAAGGACGACATTCGTTGTTTATTTCAGCATACTTAAAGATGAAGCTGTTGGCACCTTGCAGGCCATCGGGACACTTTTCTACACAGTTTGGACCATCCTTGAAATGGAGGCATGTCACACAATGTTCTGGGCCCTGCAAATAAAAAAAGAAATAAAAATTAAATAAGTAAAAATAAGAAAAGTAAATTTTAATCGGATGCATTTTCTTGAAAACAAACTTGCTGCAGAAGAATGTGAACATACGGCACAGTTTGATTTACAGTTTTTGGCTAATTGGCAGTAACATCATTTCCAATAACACATATGTATTTCTTTCTGAAAAACTCTGAGTCGTTCATGTTTGGCTGCATGTAAAACAAACAAAAAAAACGTGCAGCCAAGCCTAATTTCATGGAGACAATTACACTTTTAACTGGTATGGAAGTCATACTGATTCCACACTGTTAGGTAAGTTTTAGCATTGTTCTGTCTCTGATTAAGGATGATTGTACTCTATTGCCATCATTTCTCTTTCCTTTTAGTGCAATACTCTTAGGGTTGAACATTTTGCAGTCATGCATTTAGCCACAATGGTAAAACAACCCAACCTTTGTTTCTAAAAACAATAAAACAGTGTGCTTGAATGTTTGATCTTTGTCCATGTAATCGGTTGAAGCTTAAATTAGGTTGCAAGATGTCAGTTTTTTGGGGGTTTTATTTGTGTGTATGTGTTTGTGTGAAAACTATCAACGTCTTTGTTTAAATTCCAAGCTTGAATAAAGACAAGTGCAGTTGTTTTTCTTTCTTCCGGTTCATGGAAGACCTGAATCTACTGTATTTAGCTCCTGTATTTCTCCTACTAATCTAAACATAATATAAGTTTTAAAAATGTTGAATATGCTTAAAACCTAAACAGTTATTTAAATGACCTGATTGTTGATTTAAAATATATTCAGTATATATGTAACTCTTATACACATATGCTTAGCCTACATATGAAATTCTGTTTTATTTCTATTAAACCTGGTGCAACCAATAGTTCAGTAAATGAAAAATCTGATGTATTTTGTTTCCGCATTCAAACTGGGGTGACCTGGGACTGCACGTTTTTTTAAAAACACTTATAATATCAAACAAATTAGGACTTTTTCACATTAAATGATATTTGGACTAAACATACATTTGTTGTGCTTGCATCTGTATAAAAAGAAATGTTGGAGAGAAAGCAAGAAAAAACTGGTAAACCTGAGAATGGGAAAGTGGTGTTAGGAGAGGACAGTAAATAATAAGTACTGTACACTAATAAGGAAAGGGAAGCGGAGAGGGTGGATACGGATAGAGAGCTACAGAACAGAAGATAGTGATGGTATATAACGAGAAAAGAGAGAAAGAAAAAAATGGAGAAAACAGACGAGACACATAAAGTAGTGTGAGCACAGCAGGCAGATAATAACCATCGCTCACAGCACACACAATGACCATAACAATACGACTAGAACAGGATTTATGGAGCTAATATAGGCAGGGGAGGGGGAAGGAGGTGGAAGGAGGGGAGCTGATGAGCTCTTTCTGAGAGGCCTTGTAACAACGACAGAACTGAAGAAAACCTTCCAATAAAAAACACATTCTTAAACAGAGTGGACTGGAGTGTGGGAATCCAATTAGAAACCATATCTTTGAGTCGCATGTGCACAATAATAACCAGGTAGACATGCATTATTACATAGAATGGTGTATAGACTGAACACAGACTTTTATACTTTTCTCAAAGCAAGGGAGCACCCAGATACATACTGTAAGAACAACAGCAGCAGTAAATAACTGTTCTTCGGTAAGTAAGGAAGTACATATAAATGCTTGTTCGTAGAAAATCTGGCAAAGCATTTAGTAAGAATCGGCATGGTTTCATTTGTGTATGAGTATGTCCTTTTTACAGCTTAAGTGTAAACATGAACATATGTTCACTCTGGTACAAAATGCAAATTCAGTCTCTTTGCTTTTATTTAGTCGAGCATTGAACCTGAATTTATTTATTTATTTATTTATTTATTTTGTTTAAGAGTCTTTCCACCCATGGCTCAGTGTGTGTGTGTTCATGTGCATATACAATAGTCTTGTCACATCAGTGAAAAAATGTGACAAAATGAAAGCAAAATATTGTTTGATCCAGCAGGGTGTTAGGGCGACCAGAACACCCTGCTGGAAATTGAAATTGGTCTTGCTGTGTGCTTAACACAAAAGTGTACACGTGACACTTCCATCTGCATGAGTAAATGAACAGCGCTTTGTTTTCTTCATTATAAGAATCCATGGAAATAAAACAAAACAAAACTGATCAGTAGTCCAAAACCTGCAAAACCCGACTATTATTTTTCTCATTTGGAGCACTTTAGCAGAGATGGATCTAAATCAAATACAGATCTGATAATATTTTATTTATTTTTGACAAAATCTAAGTTTCAACTCAGGCCAAATCCTCAAATGAATATGCTCTGTTAGATGTATGAGATTAAAAGTCTTCTTCAACAAACTAGACAGTATCTCTATTGCTAAAACTTCCAATGTTGAAGCCTCACCACTCCTGGTTCCAACTGCACACAGTCTTCCACACAGAAGCAGAGTCCATTCAGTAAAAAAAAAAAATGTAATTAAGAAAATGCTAGCCTTTCTCCTAATCTTTGTCTTGGATA
The DNA here is from genome assembly GCA_031762555.1 of Cynodonichthys magdalenae. Taxonomy (NCBI): domain Eukaryota; kingdom Metazoa; phylum Chordata; class Actinopteri; order Cyprinodontiformes; family Rivulidae; genus Cynodonichthys; species Cynodonichthys magdalenae. Next base: position 9,953,892 of record JARVJO010000061.1, read on the forward strand.
ACATTGTTCACAAACTTGATGGCTTCTACTGAACACACTTTTAGATGAAACTGCAAAGGCTCATTTCTAGAGCCTTTGTGTCTACTTTTAATAACTAAGATCTGTTTATAGTGGCTTTTTATGGTTAATGAATGTAAGCCCAATTCAATACTGACCATGTGTCAATCATAATATAAAAGTGAAAAAAAAAAAACATTGTGAAACAATTACTACAGCTTGCAATATGAAAATAGCTTAGATGCAGTAAATTAGTTCTTAGAGATGAAATGAACAAATGTCAAGTTTAACAACAGCAACATTCTATAATCATAGCATGCCATCTGCTCATGCATATTATCTACTCTCTCTCGCCACAGCGGACTTTTAGCCTTTCAAATGATAGTAGGTAGTTGCAATGGGCTGTGTAACTATAACATGATTGCTGTAATCTGTGCTTGTACTTTACATGTGGCATTAACAGAAGGTCCAACACTTATGTTATGTAAGGATTTACAAATGATGTGGATTTGGAATTTATAGAGTTTGAAATAAACTGATGGTACAGTGTTTATTTTGCAGCTATCCACATTAAAATAATGTTTATTTAATCCCTTTTTTGTTTTTAAAGTGGGGTTAAGTGTAGCACCTATGAGCAGCCAGACCTCAATTTGGAGAATTGAGGAAAAAACATTGCTATGGAGACGTATATCAGTTGCTACTCAGAACATTTCCTGTTCAAGAGCAATTTCCTTCTTTCTAAACTTACTTACTGTAAGTCAAACATTTCCTTGTAGTTCAAATAAACAATATATGAGGCATTTTTACCCTCTGTCATTTTTTACTGTCTCATAGTTGTTGATCTGGGATTAGATTGACAGAATAGCGAGTTATGGCTTATCCATGGCAGGGTATAATTAGCATCCTCTCTGCATGCAATTACATCAATTTACATCAGTTTATTTTCTAGTATTATCATATGAGGCAGATTAGTCATATTTTGCAGTATGTCTCTTTGTAATTCCCAGGATAGCATTTCCTTTGAGCTACTGCAGGGAGATAGGCATATTTTAAACTAAAAACACTATAACTTGTTATGTTTATTTGTTTTTGACTCAAATGGGGGAGAGGAGTATCAGCTTCAAATGTTGTAAACACTTTTTTTTATATACCAAAACAAGATACACACTGTAGGAGACAACCTTGATGATATTTGTGTTTAACTCCTTTACATTCTTGTAACAGTTTAAAATGATGGAGTTGCAGTAGAGTTTTTTACATTATGTGCACAATTATCTCTGAGTTTGTGTGAGGAGGAAACATGGACTGCATCTCTTCACCTCTATAATCTTATCTGTTGGAGTGAGCTTACCGGGCCGTGGCAGGTCAAAGAGTCATCGTCTGCTCGTTCACACTGTGCATCACACTCCACACACACCGAGCCGTTGGCATACTCTCGGATGTCCCTGAGATTAACAAAAAAGTGTGTGTAAGTTGGGTGGGGAGGCAACAACGAAAAGCAGAAAACAAAATAAAAAAGATATAAGAAGTAGAAGAAACCAAAAGGGGAACATTATTGTCAGATTCCATGGATTAGTTGACAATAACAAATCTGAAAAAAAATTTAAAAAACAGGGTTACACAATGAAAAAAACAGCAAGCTGTCAGCTACCTGCACTGTAGTGATCAACACTTTTATTGATGTAAGTTTAAATGAAAATACAATCATGCAAAATCAATTAATCGTCTGTCAATCGATGTAAAAGTAAATCAAAGAATGTTTCAAATTACAGCTTAAGCTTTCAGTTCAGTTTGGTCAGTTCTGGTAAATCTCAGTGCAAAGTATTTCACATTTTACCAAATAATAGGGGCAATTTATTATTGAACGTATTACATTTGAATTAGGTTTTAAATTTCAATAACCTTTTTTCATGACTTCCCTTAAGGCCCTGTTACATTACAACGTTTTAGACAATTTATGCCGACTTCTGAGAATTTTATTATTAATAAATTACTCATTCAAGTTATATAATTGTTCAACTCATTAGCATTACAGTATGTGCATGTTCAAAAGAGGCTTCTAGTACGATTTTTTTTTTTATTCCATCTTCAGCGTAGACACCTTCAGTGTTGGGAAACACTTTTAGGTTGAAATGTTGTGTAAACTAGTGTGACAAGGTCTTCATTTATTTGACTAAATTCTTGCATTTCAATGTTTAGTGGCAAAAAATGCACAGATCTTTTAATCTTTGTCATATTTAATTTTTTATTATAAAAACTAATCAAAACCTCCAACTTTTACCCAATAGAATATTATTTTCATGAGTCGTTTTTTAAGGACTGAACACAGTCTGTAAGTGATCTTTCTGTAATCAATAACGTCTGAATCAATCTAGAGGAAAAACAACATTATGGAGGGTTCAAGAGAGTTTGAAGAATTATAACTCAGTGGGTCAACACAGTTGAGAGGTGCAGGGTCTGTGAGGGGTGCAACATTTTCAAAATCAATTAAATTAAGTGCGGCATTATTCAACTTCTGCAATCTTTTACCTTTTTTTTTAATAGGGAGCAGCAGAGTGGCCTCTAAAAAGTCATTAAATTTGACCACACTGCAACTGAGTTGGCACTTTGCTTTGTTAGTACAGGAGATAGAAAATTAAACTGGAGTTTTTGTCTTTTGCTCAGTGAGGAAAAACAGCAAAGATGAACAAAATGTTGCTGTCCCAATGGAAATAAAATCAAATTAATATTAATTATGCTTCATCTGGCCTTCGCAAAACCTTCAAAAAGCCATGCAAGGTAAAATCCTTTGTCTCTATGAGTGCGGCTTGAAATATTAAAGCATGCAATGAAAAAAAAACCACATCATCAATGCTTTTAGAACTACAAGCTTTAAGATCCTTGCTGTGTTCAGTTTTCTTGTATTTTCTATTTATTTAAGGACAAACATGATGCAATAAATTTGCAATAAATTCAAATAAATAATGCAAAAAATGGATTCTGAAGTGATTTGATCTAGTTCAAACTTTGAAAAACATGAAATTCAGGTATGGTATGTAGCTTTCCAGGAAACATTGTGTTTTTCTGACTGTGATGTAAAGTGGAGCACCGCATACACTGTCATCAAAGGCACATGGGAAGGATCTTTGTCCTTACAGACACACTTCTTAATTCAGATAACATGATTACCAAATGAGTACATGCATTGTATAGCTCAAATTAAATGTTTTCAGACGAATAATGTTCTTAAACCTGTACGTTCACAACAAGAGGTCTGCATACCTGGCATTTTTAACCACAAGTTAGGTTATAAACCGTTTTGAGAATTAACTAAAAAAGTAATAAAGAAATAAAGAAAAAAAAATAAAGAAATAAAACGGAGATGGTTGTTTTTCATCTGATAGTCAATCCATGCTGAGCTACTCAGACTGAAATCAAAGAAATACATTAAAAACAAGAAAAAGAAAATCTACATTGAATTGTGAGAAGTATTACTTTTTCATTTGTACTTTCTGTAAAGTTATTTCAAAAGTTTCAAAAACTGCATCATAACGGAAACAAATATAAATATTTTTTAATCATAAAACAAAAAAGAAACACATTTACAGTATCACACAACATTGGTTATTTTATGACATTTTAAACATGGCAAAAATGAATAAATACATAAATAACCACAACGAAAACACTTATGCAATTAGTCAGTTAAATATTGAACTACTCCAGGCTTAAGTAACACATTACAGGGACATTTACTGTGGTGGATGTTCTCCACATTTTGTTGCTGGTTATGAAAGGGTTGCTGTGCACATGCTGTCCAATAATTCAATAAAATGTAAGGAAAACAAACAAACTAAAGGTAAACTCAAGATTTGGTGGCTGACAAAACCAGTGGTGCAGGTGACACTCAAAAAATGAGTAGTGCTGTTGTGGAGGTGAACAGGTAGGCAGGGCGTGGCCCCGTGCGCAAGCAATAACTGTGACACGCAGTGACACGCCTAGCCCTCCTGTCCTGACAGTGGGTCGTCTTGTCTCCTCTCCATTGCAGCCACCTAACATTTACTATTAAGTTTAAACTTCAGTCTTAGAAAATATGTTCTTTTCTCAAAATCTGTGAGTAGATATAAGTTTAGAAATATATAAATAAATATTTCAAAATGTCATTAACAAAACTCTCTAGGGTGCAGTTTTTTTCACCTTTTATAATAAAAAAGAAAACATCAAGGGAATCCTGACTTTATAAGACTCTGCAGGGATGCCTTTTGTTACAGAACCTTCTTAAATTGTTCTTTACACCCAGTGGCCCCTAATGCAATGTCTTTTTAACAAGTAAAATAAAATTACACCTGGAAACTTTAAGAGAACACTTTGTGCTTGGAAACTTAACAGGTGGTAACAGCACATCTTCTCACAAAAATTGGAAAAAAAAAATGTTTTGCTAGTCTTTTGTATTTATACTCATATATGGATGGACTAATTTAGTTATGTTTCTCTTGGTGATCCTTGTTGATAAAAAGGCAAACATCATTGCGATTTTTTTTTTCTTCATTATATTTAATAAGTCCACATATGATGTGACAATTCAGATTATTGAGATTTATTTCTTTCACAGACTGTTCCTATGAAAAAAAGGAAAACTTAAATAAAGGTTTACACATGCTACTGTATATTTGGAAATGCTAATTAAAATAAAACAAAATAAAATAGCTACTTTGGGGAGTTTTCAGTCTTTGTTTTCCAACATGAACATACAAAATCAACAGCATTTATTTTGCTTTTTTCTAATCAAGAAATGTATGCTTGCGGGTGTTCATGCTGGTGAAGTAGATTTGATTTGCTCTTGGCATTGGCTTGAGTGTCATATTTTTTTATACAGTTCAAGCTGATTTTTTTTTCATTCCTGTCTATCACTCCGCAATACTATTTCCGATACCGTAGAACCTTGACAAGCATGTTCTGCTGCAGCTCCATCCTGCATATCTGAAGTTTGTGGCTGACCGTACATAATACAGCAGACTAACTGGGAGGTGGCAACATCTCTGTGTCATCTTCACTACAAATTCAATTAGCTACAAACATAGAAAAAAAAAAAAAGGTGTTTAGAATCATTCCGTAAATAATTATTGCTAGAAAGTAAGATTTATTATTTTATTTGATATCCATAGATTTTGTCAAATTAGCCTGATAATGTTGTGTATATGGAGTTAATTATATATAAGCAAAATATCAGTCGGAACAAAATCTGTTGTCACTTTAATCCAGTTGAAAAAAAAAATAAACAAAACAAAAAAAACAGTGTTTTGTAAAACTCATTACATTTATGTTCAAAGAACATCTGTCCAAACTGAGTTTCTGTGAATGAATACACTGCAAATTTGGTTGGTGGTATTAAATATGGAAAAATTACAAATGACAAAATAGGTTAATTCAGACATTACAAACAAAAAAATAAAGCTTTTTTCTGGCTTTCCACATATGCTTACTGGTTAACTGTGCAAGAATGTTACCATGTTTAGGATTGTATTTATTTAGCTATTGTGAATTTTTGGTCAAACAAAGTTAGACACATTTTTTTTGTTTGTTTTGTTTTGTTTTTTTTGATAAAATGGAGACAAGTTTATAAGTAAAAACCCAGAAGCGTTTTTTTTTTTTTTTAATCGAAGTATCCAGACAGGTGAAACAACTAAATTGCACCTATCTTTGTGAACAAATTTTAAATATCACAAACATAAATTGTAATTTTTTTAAACCCCAGTATGTTTAGTCTCAATAAAAAAATGTGTATAATTTAAGTATAGTACATTTTTTTATTTTTTATTTGCAAACAATGTATTTTAATTCACAGAGTATTTGTACTTTGTTGAGGAGTACTGAGCTGGATCATACAGGGCATTGTCTAAAATAAGTAAAATGCATTTTTCTATATTCTACTATCATTATTTCTGGATTTCTGAGAAGATACTACAGTACAAGTTTTTTTTTCTCATTTTTCACTGCCACACACAGTCTAAATCCATGTACCCAATCACCCCTTTTCCATCTACTCTTCATTCTTCTGTTACATCAGTGTTGATCCTCTGTATCTATGAGTGTGCTGCATTACTTACCCTTCATAAAGGTTGCAAGAATCCACACAGGTTCTCCCACGGATAAAGTACCGGCAGGACAGGCACTGGTCTGGACCAGGACCCCAACACCCATCATCTGAACACAATGGGTCACACACCATGCGCTCCCTGGCTGCTCAAAAGACACATTCACAAACATTGTATGAGCGCAAATGGTGACAGTTGTGGAGGATGCATGTGAGAATTAATGAGTCGGCATTTATTTTGGCACACAACATGAGCACAAGTAATCCTTTAGTAAAATTAACATAAATAGATAAATAAATAAATAAATAAATAAATAAATAAATAAATAAATAAAAATCCCACCACTTAAAAGATACAAAGTTACATGTTTCACAACAGAAGCATTTTAAGAGGACTCATTTATGCATTAAATAGTTCCACCTTCACATGACAGTTGCTTAATAAAAAGGTATGCTTTATATATATATATATATATATATATATATATATATATATATATACACATGTGTATGTATATACACACTGCCTGGCCAAAAAAAATAAAAGTTGCCAATTGGATTCAACTAAGTGTTATGATCTGGGGTTGCTGCAGTTGATCAGGTCTAGTAACAACATTTGCTCAAAGAATGAGGTCAGCTGACTACCTGCACAATAACCAGGTTATTCCATTAATGGAATTTTTCTTCCCTGATGGCACAGACATATTCCAACATGACCAGGCAATGTGTATAAATATAGAATGTGATTGAGGGACTAAGTCATCTCTCTTTGGGGAACAAATCAGTGTCAAAGTGTTCACACAGAACAGTCAGTAATTATCACTTCTGAATGAAGACAATCCATTTCCCCCCTCAAACATTCTTTGGTACCAAATATGCAGAAATGTGTTTTATTTTTAGAGTGTAGTGTGTGTTCTTGTTTCCTTTTGGGCAGTTACCACACGAAGGAGCTTTGCTGCTTCATAATTTAATTGCTGAGCCATGACAAATCACCAACAAGATAGAGCAAGCACTTGCAGATGCCACACAAATTTGTTATATCTTAGGCTTATAGCCAAAACAAAGGGATGAAAAAAAAAATAAAGTTATGTTGTTGTCATGCAGTACTTTCGAACTCAGTCTACCTCATCATCTTTGTTATCTGGATTTTTCTTCCCTCTTTGTCTTTTCTTATATCTCCCCACACACTGTTCTACAGTAGCTGCCACATTTGACAGCATTATACTGAAAAAAGAAACGTGTGGAAATAACACAGTGACAGCATTACATCCCATTTGTGGCCAAAATGATTTTCCCTTTGCTATCTTGGCCATGTGAAACACACAGGCAATGCTTTGGTGTCATGTTGGTTACAGTGTTATGAGAGAAGAATGCAGATACAAAAAAATAGAAAAATCAATTGTTCCTTTCAAGGGCAGAAGATGAAAGCTTTGTCTTTCAGAAGAGACAAAACCACCTGTGCTGGGCGTAGAGCTCCACAGGTAAACTGACCGGGCAGAGAAAAATGAGCAGAAAAGGAAGGTTGGGTGCCAAAGCAAAGACATTGACTGTGAAGTAAGATCAAAAACATGACAACTTCAGATGTGTCTGAAATGCTTGGAAAAAAAAAAACTCCTGACATGAGGGAGACAGAACAAACTCAGTAGAAGACTTTGATACTGTTTTTTCTCAAGACACAAAAGGAAGGAAAAGGAAGGATAGTAGAAGGTCAGTATCCAGATGACATGAGAGTATGCGTGTTAAAAGGAAAATAACTAAATAGTTGTCTGTAGTTTCTTTTCTGCTTCAAAGCAGTGCTAAGAGCAAAACAGACCAACCCCTGAAAGGCAACAGAGAGCAACTGTTGTTGTTTTCTTACAGAGTAATATGGAAAGGCATAGATCATCATGTTACAAAAAAAAGAAATAGGAGACTTCAGTAGTGCAATAGCATATCTTTACCTGTCCTTGTTTAACCTTATCTTCATTAGATAAAATATTTTATCATCTAAAATCTAAAATCATCTAAAATTAAACATCCTTCTTTTATACTTCAAGTAAGTCAAAACTATAAGCGCATCATCTCTTTCTCAGAGTTTTATTTTGTTAAAATAACACGGTGTCTTTAAAAATCGAAATATTGGTTTATCTTCATTGATTCACAGCAGCTGTTGTCACTATTAGCATTACCTCTGGGATGCATACTTCACACATCTTCACCTCGTGCTGATGTTGCACTTTGTAGTAGCGCACCCCCAAGAGGTGGACTGGTACATTGGGGAGTGCCTGAATAAACTGAAAGGCTAAAATGTTGCCGCAAACATAATGCAGCCAGACAGCTGGAGCTCTATAGCCTAGACAGGTAACATGTCTATGGGAAGAAAAACTCTCCTCAGCTGTCTACCCCTAGTGGATGGCAAGTTGAAAAACACTTTTAAACTGAGCGGACAAGGAAATGGCCCCCAGTACCTGGCAAAAAGGAATTCTAAAATCTTCAGGGACCCTGCCTGCGGCGCATTGGTCACGGATGTTGTAGGCGGTCTTACAACCATGCCTCTGGCCTGGGGGCTCACTTCTATTTGATGTGAGTATCCACAGACCCAGAGCAGCAGTAGCCCTGACAAGAGGTGTGAGATACACTGCACTGCCCCACCTAAAAACAGGTGATGCTGTAGTTGGGCATTCATTTGAATGACAAATCCAGAATGATCATTGCAGCCTGTTTACCTGTCGTTTGATTCACAGCAGCCACCTCCAGCATAGCCTGGCACAATATGTGCTTTGCTGGTTCTTGGACATACAGGGGCATTTGACAATGTACCTGTAGAAACTATAGAGAGCTCTTGACAGCAAAGGCGTGGATTAGACAAAAACAAATTGGCTTCTTTTCATGTTTTAAACAAGGAAAGCATTTTCAATTCTGGGGGGGCTGTCCACAGGGAGGAGTAATTTCACCGCTGTGTTGGCTCCTGGTTGTTGACTGCCTACTAATTGTTTAGGTGATGGACATACACAAGAGTACGCATATAACCTGGTCATACTTATAAAAATCTGGCAGGTAGAAAAACCTGTCTGGCACACTAAAATCTGGGACTGGACAGTTGCTGCTGTTCCATTAACTGCATCATCTAGAGACAAATTAGTCAAAAAAGGCCATTTTTAGCCAAGTTTTATGACAGAGATGGAAGCAAGTCTGCCTGGAGTAACTTTGCTACAGGTAAAAGCCAGTAAATTAGAATATTTTGAAAAACTTGATTTATTTCAGTAATTGCATTCAAAAGGTGTAAC
>JARVJO010000061.1:9963327-9976094 GCA_031762555.1 Cynodonichthys magdalenae
ACCTTTTGAATGCAATTACTGAAATAAATCAAGTTTTTCAAAATATTCTAATTTACTGGCTTTTACCTGTATGTCCCAATCATTTCTACTGTTTTATAAATGGATGCATTCTGAAAGGGACAGTAAGTACAGGTGTGCCATTTTTGCACAATCATAATGAGAAAGTACAGATACCCACTAGGTGGTTTTGCAACTGCATCTCAAGCCAAGATACACACAACCCGCAAGTGTGTGGCATCTCTCAAAGACCTTCATTGTACACAGATGGAAATACTCATACTAACATATAGCCAAACTAGAGTTCTCCATGAGTCACACTTTACATCATTAGTGGCTTGGCTGTGTCCAAGCAGTCAACCAACTGGGGAGAGATAATAGTGTTACTGTTAAATGGGTACCAGGACATACTTGCATTAATGGTAACAAGAGAGGTGACATTGCAAAAGCTGATAGTCAGGCCAACTTTAAAAGACCAGAGCCTGTTGTAGGTATTTCAACAGCAGTCTGTAGGACTGCTTGACAGGCTTGGATTAGACATCAACACTCAATCAACTGGAGGGAGCTAATGGATTGTAGACAGGTATGGGAACTGATTATTGACCCAGATCTTAGGTTTAGAAAAGCTTTCATCACCCTGACAAAATAAATAAATAAATAAATAAATAAATAAATAAATAAATAAATAAATAAATAAATAAATAAATAATTTAAGTGCACTTGTTGGAGTTTTAACTGCATACAACTTAATCAACTGCCATAAAATAGTGATGACACTCCGTGACAATGGTCTGTGTGATGCCTGTTGCATTGAGTTGACATAGAGACTTCTTTGCATTACTTAGGCCACTGCCTGGCTCTGAGCAGTCAAATAAAAATAATTTTGGGGACTCCTTTATGGAAACTGACAAGCTTAGAACACTGAGTGTTGTTAAATCTTGTGTCCTAAGAGTGATGCAAAATTTACTTAAAGCTCAGTGTCCTTTTGGAGAGAGCAATGGGCCCACTTATAAGGCCCCTGCTCATATGGGTTATTTATCTATTACCATAGCAATATGTATCTTTATCTGATAATTCACAAATAAGTGTAGTAAGCAATAACACTATTCAATTTGTAGATTTTTCCCCCTTTGGTTTACATTTAAAACTGTGTAAAGAAAAGTGATAGAGCTCTGATTTTTTTTTTTTAAATGGCATAAATGGTGGGAAAAAAGGCAAATATTTTCACAGTCATAATCTGCTTGATTCAACTTGGCAAAAACTTACAGAAAGAGATTAAAACCTAAGTTGTTTTTTTTTACTTGTAAAATAACTTGTGATTTCTGCCATATTTTACTTTTTTTTTTTTTTTTTTACAAATTACAGTAACAAGAACTGGTTTTAAATGGTTCTTCAGTACAAAAATCAAACAGTTTTCTGTAATGCTAAATTGCACAAAAAATGTTTTGGCACAGCTGTTTAGTATAAACTTACAGCATTCCTGTGGGCTTCTATTGTTGCGAATTAGAACCTTTTGGTTTGCTGTGCGAAACAATCTGGTCCAGTTGACTGTGTTGTAGTAGCAAAGCTGGCTGTTTTCTGCAACGTGAACAATCCCAGCACTGATCTCTCTGAGGGACTGCAGCTGCAGTGATGAGATGCCCTGCTGCTTTAACACCAGCAGCGAGATCCCACTGAGAGAGCAAAACAGGTGGAGGTGAGAGGAAGACAGGGCCAGACAGGAACAGGAGAGATGTGAGAGGAGAAGGAGGAAAAGTTGAGATTGATGTGAGACAAGGATAGAAAGCAAACAGAGAGGAGGAAAATATAGAAGCATGAGGAAAAATGATTAAATTTTCAGGTTTAGCTTGAATATTTAAAACACAGAGCATGAACAATTTACAGAGCATTAGCACTATTATCATATACTTTGCAAACACATTAGACAAAAGAACTAATGCACTCACACAAACATGAGTGAGATTATTGCCGTGTTGTCTATGGTGACAGGCAATAATAATTTGTTTCACTATGTACCAATTAACAAATCAAACTGGTGCATTTAGGCCCTTTTCTGGTTTGCTAATGCAATATATTTCTTTTTTAATCAAAGAAAACATTTAATTACTCTACTTGTCATTTTGTTTCATTTTGTTTAAAAAGCCTCGGTCCTCACTCCACACCTTCTCCATACGACTCACACAATTTAACTGTGACAGGCGGACAGCGGGATGTCAGAGTCATATATAGACAGGGAGTAAGCAGGATCAAGTATGGGGCAAAGGTGAGAGGCAGGCTATAATTTGTATATGGCCTGCTGTTTTCATTTGCAGGCAGGTGTAGCGGACATGCACTCACACACGCACACTTAAAATTTGTACTATATAATCAACCAAGACTCACATTGTTCCAATCCAAATGCCACTACACATTTTAGAGCACTTTTACAAAAACAGTAAAAAGTAAATGATAAATAATTATGTTCTATCAACTGGGTTAAAACTACTAAGCTCTTAAATGTCAAAATAAAATCGTGACCAAAACATGTTCACAACAGTGTTATTTGGGGGTAGTTTTTGCACTTAGCAACAGAAATTAAAATGCAGAACATTTAATCCTAAAAGCATGGACACATTCACTAATAATTTCCAATAAAAAGCTTCAAAATGTACAAACTAAGCTTTGACAAATGTCATTACTAGACAAATGACATTTGTGATGTAAAGAACTTTGTCAAGTTGTTTTAAAGTTCTGAACAAAGAAACATTTAGTGAAGGAAATAATACTCATGATTTTTTAATCATCAAAATATGGATTTAATGAATAAAACGCAATCAATATTGATTTGAAATAAAAAAAAAAAAAGCTGTTCAATAGCAGGCTTAAAAACAAAACAAAACTACCCTCTGTTCTAGCCCATTCTTTTTCATGTTTAATTTTTACAAAAAATAAAAATAATACCAATAATTTAAAACAGGTTTGATCTCAGATTAACTAAATAATTTATGTATTATTTGTTTAAAACAAACATTACATTTCACTAAACTGTGCAATGTGCCAATCAAAGCACAGCTATAACCTTTTCAGGTACCTGTAAAGTGCTCTTCCCCCGATCGTGGCCAAGTTAGAGAAAACACTCAAGTCTGTTATGTTGTCTGGCCAAGACTGGATGTTGAGGTAGCCTAAATGGGGACAGAAACACACACACACACACACACACACACACACACACGGGTTACTACAGATACTAAAACTATTTGTGTATCATACTGTCGGTTTTACACAGTGACAGGAGAAATATGACAATGAAGAAGTGGCCTCAATTTAGAATTATAGACCAGTTACAACCACACCTGAGTCTCATCTGAAAGCAGCCAAGCACTTTCTGATCCAATCACATGTTAAAGGTGTGACAAACCCATGGAGGGTTTTGGTGCCAGCCGTAATCTGCACCAAGTCTGCCAAATCAATACTTTGCATTTCCTGTCTCTGCCTCTCTTCTGCTAAATCATTTACAGCATTAAAAAAAAAAAAGCTGAGAGGGTGGCCGTGGCTCATTTATGATTTTCAATAATGGATTCACAAATATAAAATATTTAGTAGAGGAACAGTGGGTGAACAATTCCCAAGCCAACAACAGAGGATAAACAAAGCAGTTGGAAATGAAGAGGAAACTACAGCTGTATCCACAAAAGAAGGGTAGAGGTTAAAAAGACAAAGTAGGTGGAATGAATAAAAGTTAATAAAGAAATAAGAAAGAAAAAAAAGTACAAAAAACATTACAAAATATTATTATACTGGAAGAAAACAGAGGCCAAGCTGCTTCAATGACAAGGATAAAGAGTGACGGCAATAAAATACCGTGTTGGTTTGCATTTGCCAATCAATAAACACTATCTGACATGATTCAATTATGAGAGTGATTCCCTTCCTACTACACACATAAGTTTGTTTATCTAAAATTGACTTGTTGACAAGACACCAACAACCTTCAACAGTATGTTTCTCTGTTTGTGTACATTGTTTGGTTTTTCAATCCCAGACAAGAAGCAGAAGCATATTCACAAACGCCTGTTAACAATGTTCAATGAAAAATGTAAATAGTTTTATTTGTAAACTTTATTAGCACTTTTGATGTTTTCTGTCACATGGTGTGCTGTTGAATACATTGAGAACTTTTTAGCCCAGAGGCAACAGCGCTACAGCATCGTCAGTGTTGTACCTGTCTAAACTAATTGTATTAATGACAAAACTGTAATGAAAAGGCACCTTGAAATTACTTAAGCAGAGTAGAGATTCTTTCTGTTGTAGATAATGAATGTCATGATGAATAACATGCTGACAGCAGACATATGCTGCACAAAATAGGTACAGATCCTCAGGTAATAATGGAATGTGCTTAACTGTAAAACAGAGAAAAATACATTTTCCTTTTACATAATGACACATTAATATTACATATGTTTCCAGTTCATTGCTGAAACAATCTAGTGCTTACTGGATCTTTAGGCATAAGAAAGTTGTAGGGATGTGACATACAGTATATCTTATATCTTATATATCCTATTAAATTATTGCTCTCTGTTTAACAAATGCAATTAGAGTAAGGCTTGCTAGTAGAAAATACAGGATGTGTAAAATAAAAAAGACAGTTGGAATGTTTGCCATAAAACAATTCCTTTCAACAGTCAAAAAAATGTGCCCTCATACAACAAAAACAAAACATACACTGTTTTAAATATTCTTCTTTTGCTTTCAAAAAAATAGAGTCAAATTATTAGAACTGAACTTGTGATCCAGCTCTTTTTAACAATTATATTTACAAGTTTAATCTTGCAAATGAGTCTGCTGTCTAAAAAAAACCCAACAATGTTTCGCAAGTTGTTTTACCTGCCTAGTAGGAAGGTAAATCAACAGGTCTCTTAAATAACAACATGTCTCCTAAAATTTCAGTCAGCGATTTCTTTTATTTATTAAACTAAATAAAGTAACTGTTTACATAAAACATCATGGGCACTGCAGAGAAAAAAAAAAGAAACAGATTCAATAAGAAAGAGCTCCCAGTTCAAAAAATTGAAAAGGATTATTCAACTCTTTCAAAAAGGTTTTTCAGTATCATTAGTTGAAAAAGATGTTGGCTGTTCCCAGCGAACAAGTAATCTAAAAGCAATAGGCCTCAAAAATAGGTAAGCAAAGAAACAAGAACAAAACAAATGCACATGAGAGAATGTGTATGATGGAACTGTAAGAAATCGACTGAATGGAACCATATTTACGTACAGAAAAATAAGGACGTTAATCACCTTTAACAACTAAAAAAGAAAACAAGGTTATGAGAGGCTGGAAAGAGGAAGCTGTACTCAAAGCAATATGCAGTTTTGAATCATTAATCTGCATTAGGGAAGGAAATAATGACAGATTTTGTATTTGACGGAGGTCTAATGAAACATAAAGACGACTGCCTGAATAAAACAACCACATTTCTGTCAGAGAAGGTAAAGCAATGCATGGTTCTTTTTAGGTAAAGAACCAACAGTTATGACAGTCATTATTTCTACAGTAAACACGTTTAACATGTTGTTTTATATTATTGAAGCCCGTGCTTCAAAGTAGCAATAAAAGTCAGATGCAAAGCAACAAATAAAAAAGTTAAGCCAGAATGTTAAATAATTTTTTTTAGACTTTTTTTTATATTATTATTATTTTCTGGTGGTTTGAGGGCTAATTATTCACAGAATAAACCAAGAGCCTATAATATTTGTCTTTAGGTAAAGGGGTATCCCTAATATTTTTCAATAAACAGTAAACTGTAATGCAGTTTAATTTTACTACTTACCTGGATATGACAGTGAATATTGATTGTGCCAGTAAAAGTTGCAAAGAAGAAATGTCATTCAACAATGCTGACTCATTAAATAACACACACAATGGACACAATGAGAAAGCAGCCAAGATGGTTCAAAGTTATCCCATACCAAGCAATATGTTTGTGCGTTCTTCTAATTTCATTATTTTTAATAATTTAATCTCATTTTACAGGCAGTGCAGTGACAATTAGTTGGTTCATAAACAAGTTTATATGTATTATTTCTGCAATGTACATCACAGACTGCTTCCTACAGTTCCTGATTGAAAATTCCTGTATTTTTTAATGATTTAATGTTTTTTTTTATGTGGCTGCTTTTGAGCACAAGACTGTGCAGAAGGCCATCAAAGCTTTGCAAAGGAAGATCAGATCCATTTCCATTCACTCTGATCTCTTTGAATGATATCTATAATGTTGACCTCATACCAGCAACCATTTAAATGGATTTCCTCTGACCAGTTAAAAATGGGTCAGAGTATGGCCAGGGGGAACCACTGCAGCTTTACAAGATCGCTTTGAACACACAGATTGAAACATCATCACAGACATGATTGTGCTGAGGTGGCAAATAGACACACAGTCCGAATCATCAAACCTGTCACAAATCATGTCACAAACAAAGTAAATGGTCTACCCAGTCACACAAAGTGGAGTAAAGGCTGCCAGTATTGAAAGATAAAAGGACACACGTGGTCATTTTTACAACAGCAGAGGCATAAGGCACAAAGTAATTTCTGCCTAAATTAAACCAAAGCACTGACAACAGTGATAACTACCTTTCTGATGACCCAAACCCTCTGTATGCCTTGTGTGAGGCTTTGAACAATATGCCAGGACAAGATTGTCTGCAACATAATGATCTGACTCACATCTCCACCTAATTCACCAACTACAAAATCACTCAATTTAGCTAATGACACAACCAGTGCACAAGGAAAAGATGAAAGAGCTAGTTTGTCAGAAAAGACAAAACCAAAAGTAAATATGGACTCCGAGGGGAAAACAGATTTTACTTTTTCACCCTACCAAAGGGAGACTCATTTGTTTTCTGTTTGTCAGACTGCATTAGGCAGAAATGTCAAAATGCTGGATTATAGCAACAGGTGTAACCAGTGCTTCTGCAAAGCACACAAAACCAGTCTAGTTTGGATTAATATTTTAAGTAAGTTAACAAAGTTGTTGTTTTTTTTTTCATGTAAATAAATGTGTGTGTGTGTGTGTACTTGTTTCGGCTACAGAGTGAGAACCATGTTAAGGTTTTTAACCAACAAATTGAGGTAATTTTTGGAAAGTGAGGACATTTTCCCAGTCCTCACTTTTTTACAGCTCCAATGTGCTCTACTAGTTAGGTTTAGAGGTATGGTGTGTATTACGTTTGGGTTAAGGTTAGTGTTAGGTAAATGGTAAATGGACTGAGCTTATATAATGCTTTATCAAGTCCCTCCAGACCTCAAAGCCCTTTACACTTACAAAAATTTAGCCATGCACATACACTGATGATGGTAAGCTACATTGTAGCCACATCTGCCCTGGGGCACGCTGACAGAGGCGAGGCTGCCATGCACCATCAGACCATCTGACTACCATCAGTAGGCAAGGCAGGTGAAGTGTCTTGCTCAAGGACACAATGAATGAGACGGCTGGACCGGGGGAATGAATCAGCGACCTTCTGTTTACAGGAAGACTCCCCTAACAACTCCACCACAGCCGCCCCTAGTATTGACTGGTTAGTTTTAGGGAAAATGTCTGGATTAGGCATAAATGCAGTTACAAAAATGAATGGCAGTCAATACAATATCCTCAGTTTGATGCAAAACAAGAATGGTTGTGTGTACTTGTTTCTGCTAGAGTGAGGACCACTTGCAAAATAGTTACTATCAAAGTGAGGTCTTTAATGTAAAGCGATCTTTTCCTGGTCCTCACTTTTTTTGCAGTTCTACAGCGCTCTACGAGTTAGGTTTAGAGGTATGGTGTGAAACAAAATTTGTTGACACAAAGGGAGAACAAGGAGTTCAGAGGACTCAGGAGTCTCCTGCAGAACCAGAATCATGACTGAACCCCCTCTTTGCACCACAACCAGAAGAACCCAAATCCTCTTCACCCCAGACCCCAACAGGAAAACTAACACTTCTCTATCAGAAGACCCCACCCCCAAAATCTTCAACTGAGAATGAGAATGTAAAACCTACACCATGTCTAGGAGGATGAAGACCAGTTTTAACATTATTTTTTACATATATTTTTGTTTTGTTTTTTGCTGACATAAGTTTAGGGAATTGAAGGCAATGTTGTGACTGATTAAATTAATTTTAGATACAGTCATTTGTTTTACAACTTGTGACTGGTTGCAGTTATTTACTTAAAATTGTAAGAATTTCAACATGTCTCTTTTGATTTTTGTCTCCTATCAACAGGGTAAGAATAATGTTTAGATTTTCAGTATTTCAGTGCTGATGTAAGAGGTACCGCCCCCAAGACCAGGGTGTTCTACAAATATTATGGTTTGGTGAGAACACGCAGGGCTTGGGGCAGCAGCATAAGGGGTTAGAAGTCCTTTTGGTTCACTAAGTGAAGATTCTAACGAGTTCATAAACAAAGGTTAAGATTACCTAAGTTACATTTTAACCTGATAAATCCACCTAAAATACTTGGGTTAAATACCCACTCTTCAGACCTTTTATATGAAGCCTGGTGTTATAGCTGTGCTTGAAGGTTTATTTAAACAAAGCAAGAGTCAACCAAAAGAACAGCACAAGTAAGAATAGAAGTGCTGGTGTGGATTATGTAGTTGTCCTTCTGTGCTGCTCATCTGAAAGCTAAACCAATGTTAGTCTTGACCTTGAGGTCAGGGAGGCAGGTTGACTGCTTCAGTCAGATGTCACACTTTCTTGACAGCTCAGTGAGGAGACAAGCTGAGCTGACACACGTCTGACTACATGGCCACAAGTTTATGCACCATCAACTGTTCTAAAACTGCTCCTGCTTACATGAGAGAAAGATAGGCTAAAAAATAGTTAAGAATTTATTAAAGCAATACCTTTTTAAACTTTAGATATGTTCAATACAATTTATCACACTTCCAAATTTACATTTTGGACTTAACTGATTTGAAAATACATTGTATTCTAATTGATTACTATTTAATTCACTTGTTTGTTGATATTGCCACACCACACTGCACACTTTTTAAAAAGAATTTTACGCTTTCACACTTACATTTACACTTTCCACACAGCACACCACCTTGTCACACAGCAAATTGGACCAGTTTTCCAGAAATTGTCAAGAGCCTAAAAAACTAAATTTACAAATTTAACATAAAGGAGAAACAAAGCACATTGAAATTGTCCTAGACATTTGTTTTTATATATAGCTTAAGCTTCTTACAAATCTGTCATAAATGAGAAATCTCTCCAAGAGCATTTCAATAGTCATAGTTTCTTATTTTAAAAAAAGAGGGTGACTTCCCAGATACAGTCTGTGATGTTCTGATGGCACTGTCATATGTCTAGGCTGGGAAAATGACAGCATACATGAAGCTCAAAAGTGGTGGTGGCATTGGGGAGCTGGACGATTACCGATGCGCACCACATGTTGAGGATCTTTTCTTCATGGTGCGTGAAGGGAGAGCTGGGATTGAGGGATACAAGGCTAGAGAGTCCCCCAGGGAGAAGCAGCAGAGAGACAGAAGAGATTGAAAGATTCATATAATATTCATCTTATGCTGCAATGCCTGTCCTTGGTGTGGACAGTCTCAAGCAAGGGAGTGAGTTGACTTGAGCAAACACACTCAAAGGAATAACACCAAAGTGCCACATATATTATACACACAATTGGGGGGGGAAGATCCAGGAGAGGAGATTCAGTTGAGACTATATTTTAAACTTTTTTGGTCTGTTTTTTTTTTAAAATCAATTTGCAAATGATATACTAACCTGTGATTTCTCGAACTGTGCGAAAAACGTTGAGTTTTTCAGGATCCAAGGCTTCAATGTTGTGATAGACGTCCCTGTAAACATTAACGGTGCATCAGATAGCAAGAACAAAATGTATCTCGATTTTTACTGGATAAATAAGATGTTTGCAAAGTAATTTTTTTAGACAGGTAAAGTCTTAGATTATCAGGTCTTTGCATAGTATATTTTTTTTCGGGGTAGAATTCACTGAATTTATATTCAACTTCAAAAATACCTTATTGATCTCAGAGGGAAATTAGATATTGTAGTAACTCATTTAACTAAAAAGTTATTGTGGCTGGTCAGGGTTGTCCACAATATTCTTGATTTTTATGTAAAATTCTTTTTTTGCACTATATCTCCACAGTCGTCCCCATTATTCATGTGAGAATAGTATTAATAAATGAGTACAATATAAAATGTATGCATAAAACTAATGGCTTTTTCAGAAAAAAGACTAAGACACCAGTAAACTGTTTCTCAACAAAATTTCCTGTCATTGTTTTTTTCAGATTACAGGAATATTTACAGATCCATATTATACTAATTTTTCTTGGAAATCTGCTGGCATAAACAAACCTTCCACTTGCCATACTAGGAAGATTATTTACATTTGTATTATTTAAACTAATAATTGCAATATTTTAGTTCAGTTTAAACTTATGTTCTTTCCTGTCTTAACTAATTTGTATTTAAGAGGGTAAAAAAAGAAAACAAATCAATAAAATAAAATCTGGCCAAAAAAAAAAACAATTTTAACAGGAATTCCTTTAGAATGCAATATGGTTCGAAGTCTGAAATTCCCTTTACTTTTGTGTCAGCAGTAATACTGAATTCCAAGTATGTACTGTTTTTAAGTATAATCCAGGTAAACAATAAATAATGTCTCAAAAAATCTCAAAGTTTAAATAGAGCACAACGGTCACTGATGCGAAATAATTTCAGAGCTTTGTGGATACAAAGCTGTGTATCAAATGCAGCTCAATTTGTCTAAACATGGTTATGTGCAGGATATACATTACTGATTGAAGATTTTAGAACACCCAAATTTTTCCAGTTTTTTAATATGAAATTCCATCAGCTCATGTGTAATGAACAGCTTAAAAGGGTACAATGGTAAGTGCTGATCTGCCAGAGGTTTTAAAAAAATGTAAGGTTACCCAAAACTGAAATTCAAGCTGTCCAGTTTACTTCACCATCACATTGTACTTAAAATATGGTGGAAACTCTGACGGGAAAAGGTGTGCCAGACTCAGCAGCCACAACAGCATTTGATGACAAGTTACTGAGAGTCCACAGCATGGGTCACAGGCCCTCAGCTTCAAGCACAGCTTAATAGTGGTCATAGAAGGCAAGTCTGCTTTAACTGTAAAGACAAGACTGGGAGCTGCAGGTTGTCAGGTGGAGTTGCAGCAAGAAAACCATCTCAAAGACCTCAGAATAAGAAAAAGAGGCAGTTCATCATGCAGGACTTTTGTACATTTCTCAGTGTATGACAGCTGTTAAACATGGAGGAAGAAGTTTCATGATCTGGGGCCGTCTTGCTGGATCCAGGGTTGGGTCTGCCACACCTCTTCCCATCAGAGTTTCCACCAGTTTCTGAGAGCATTGTGATGGTGAAGCAAACTGGACTCACAGACACCTTGACTTTCAGTTTTGGGTAACCTTACATTGTTTTTTAAACCTTTGGCTGTTCAGCACTTACCCTTGTGCCCTTTAAAGTTGTTGATTGGACTTAAGCTGTTGGATATTTAAATAAATAAATAAATAAATAAAAATCAGTGGGTTCCAAAACTTTTGACATGTAGTGTATGTATTGTGCAACTATTTTAATAAAGGTAGTTTTTTATTCAGATGAAATGATTTCGACTGAAATCAAGCTAAATAAAACATATAGAACACTTTTTAAAATATCATTAGTTTCACAATAATTCACTCTCACCCTTTAATTCCAGTAATAAGGAACACCAGGTTGCCGTTGATTTTAGTGCAATTGACAAACTTGTCAATGTTGCTGGAGTCCACCGTCTGAGCCGTTTGTAGGCTGGCTGTACCTATTCCATCACACGCTGCACAACAGACAGGGCAAGGACAAGCTGCATTAGACTGATTAATTGTATTAATTATAATAACATGCATAAACAGTGAGGACTGGGGTAACTATGCAATGTGAATCTATGATTTATTATTATTCTTTAATAATTAATGTTACATATTTAGCCTACAGGGTAAAAAAATCTCTTTATATGATTTCTAAATATTCACAATTATTTATGATGTTACTCTCATTAAGGACTATCCAAATTGTTTTATGGCAGTTTTTGCAGTTAACAAATTTTTTAAATTGTCATTAAAAAAGATTTACCTTTTGGGCAGATGTCAGTACAAGGAATGCACATCTTAATGCGATTTTCCTCTACCTCCATCTTATTACTAGGACAAGCTCTCACACAAGAACTATGGTCCACCACAAAGTTATCTGAAATTTAAGAAAAAAGGAACAGAAAAAGGAAAGATGTCATTGCAAATGGCAAACACAGAAGGGTGACGTTTGTCACACAGGAACTCAGTAAAATAAGTGTCAGTCTAGTCTACGCAATCACATAAAAAAAAAGTCACTGGTCCTCTCTTGCCTTTTTATCTTATATGATCATAAATGGACAGCAGAATATTGTACAGAATCTTGTTCTTTTCGATCATTTGTATAACTGATAATATAAACTGATAATTGCCATACTATTTAATGCCACTGCCATTTTTATTGAAACAGACACTAATTGTTACACCTACCATTACTTCTTTCAAAATACGATAACTTTAGTTAAAAAATACAATTTGTACATTATTTTTTTGTTAAAACGTGCAAGTAAAACATTTGATTTTTAAAGTGGACATTATGGTTATGGTTAGTGGGGATGGATAAATAATCCATGTGAGCGGGGGCCTCATAAGTGGGCCCATTGCTCTCC
>JARVJO010000061.1:9981573-10040266 GCA_031762555.1 Cynodonichthys magdalenae
GCACAGAGGTGAGTGTGAAACAGTTCGGCCAGGGCCTTGTGTCGAGAAGGGGAGTTCCCGTCGGCACTGCGAACCGAGTGACACAATTTTCGTCATGAAACTGCGACAATCCGCAACAATTTCGGCAGTTCGGAGGGAGTATGCAGGGGCCTTAAGAAGGTAAAGGCTGTAGAACAGAAGGAGTGTGAAAAGGTTGAGTTAAAACATCTACAAGATATATATATATTTAACAGTAAACCAACATCAAAAGACAGAACTAAGACTTATTTTTGCCTGCTTAGTGACATTCTTTCAAATTATTGTCAAACTGTTAATTTCTCATTATCCTAATGAGATCAGAACCACAAAACTAATGAGAAGTGCCAGGGAAGGAAGCCATAGAGTCAATGATTAATGCATGGAGACTGGAAGAAGGAAGGGGACAAAAGCAGAGTTGCAATAAATGCCAAACAATAGGCTAAAAACAGCAACATTTAAAAAAGTAAAAACAAAAAAATAAAGTTGTTTGTTCATTTTACCCAAAATGACCTCATCTGTTGTTGTTTCCTGCACATTATAGAAACTCTAAAATATATTTTAAAAACATAGCACTTTGTTGGCTATAAACTGTATAAATTAATGTTAAAATGGCAAATATTGTTGCTAAATTAACATGATGCAAAAAAAAAAAAAAAGAAAACAAAAAACGACAACAAAAAATAAGTTACTTTATTTTAAAATCCAAACCAGGTGTCCCTGCTACATGGTGTCTGCATGATGCAACATCATTTCAGCATTTCAGAAAGATATTTAACAAAATAGCACTCTTTAACATTAGTAACTGTGTTCTAAAATGAATGTGTTCAGCCTTTTGCATGAGATTGTTTTCACCCTAACTAAATAGCAATATTCCCTTATATCAAACATATATACCAAACATATATTTATATATGTGTGGTGTGGTATGTACAATATAAAAAAGGCAAGCCTTTGTTACAAAGACGATATAGTATTTTATGAAACGATGATACATAACACAAAAAAAGACATGAAATAATGCATAAAAGAATGTTTTAAAATACAATTAGTTACAAAAATAGCTGGGTCTGTAGAAAAGAATCACAGCATTGACATTTTGCTGCAGGAGGCAGAGATTCTGGGCTTTATTAATGTACATGTCAGTAAGTCCAATAGGTTTCAAAGAATGCCAGTCAGAGAAGTAATACCACCAAACAAGCACTTATGATTCTATTTTACACTAATGTACTTACAGCTTTGACACTGACTCTCCTTGGGGCCCCAGCAACGACCATTACATGAACGATGGCATTTTTGACCTGCAAGTTTACAAGAAAAAGAAGTGATTGGTAATTCAAATGACAACTTTCCAAAATGTCAGCTGGCTTATCCAACATAAGAACCTTAAACAGTCCAGGGACCCTGAGCTGCAGTGTTTTTACAAATATGAAAGCCAAGTTAAATCAAATAGTAAGGAGGGAAACAAAAATGTTTCTGCAGTTCTCAGGCTGGCTTTCTAAAGTATTTGAGCATATCTGTCTAAAATAATTTAATTAGCTCAAGTGTTTTTCTCAAGATTCAGAGTGTAAAAGCAAATTAAGCATTCTGAGTGCATGAGAAAAAACTATCATCAAAATATGGGATCATATAATGACTGCAAAAAATGAATTCCGAGACTAGAGTAGTTAAAAATAAAGTCAAATCATTTTAACAATTTGTAGAAAGATATAAAATGTTTTCCACCTTTGAAATGGTTTTATGTTTATTAAAAAAAAAAAAGAAAAAAAAGGATGGCACGTCTTTTTGTTGGTGCAATTAAATTAATAAAATTTGCACACAGCTTGACCCTAATTGTGTTGCATTTTTTTAACCATTTATGTTTTCAGCATTTACCTCTATGGATACTACATGTATACTATAGTGTCTTCAATTACATTTATAATTTTGTGACCATGCTATCGTGACACTTTTATAGCAAAATATTTACATAAAAAAACAATATTTGCTAATTCACTAAATTAAAGATAAAGGTTTTACACTTGTTTGTGTGTGTGCAGTCCAGTACAGCTATCATTATGGAAACATTGCATCGGCATTCATTATGTTTTTCTTTTCTTTTGTCTTTTTCTTGAATGGGTTGTTCCGAACTGTAATTTCCTTTTGGGATCAATAAAGTATTTAATTGATCTTGAATTTGAGTTAATCTCTACAGCCTAATCCTGACCCCTTACCCTAAATCTAACCTCACAGGTACATACCTGGCCCTAAATCTTACCTAAACTCAATTCACACCTTAGTCCTAAACCTAACCCCTGACCCACCAACAGCATTTTCCCAATGGGGACTAGGCTTAGGTCTCCATAACTACCAATGTGTCCCTACAAATAGGGGTTTATGCCAAAAAATTGTCCTCAGGTAGTAGGAAATACCCACCCGCACACACATACACGTGGGTGAGGGCATGTGTGTGTAATTTTGTCACAGATTATCTATGCTGTCCCTATGCACTTGCAATCATTCTGGGTGTGCATGTGCATGTTTTCATCTTAGTTACAGTTAAAAAACTTCAGACGAATTTACCATACATGTAGGTTGTTTGGATATGAGTGTTTTTGATAAATAACCCTAAGATGATTGCAGTACACATACATCAGAGAATAAAGTAGTGAAGATGAAATAAGCAATGTCATTTGCTCAGGGCTGAGCAGTTATACTCTATGTAATTTCAAGGACTTAATTGACTATTAATTTACAGACTTAATTGACTGAGTGCAGAAAGTGAGTTTGAGTAAGTACAAAAGTGGTGTCCTTTGTCCATCAGCCTGTTCAAATGACAGCTATTAACATTAACATCTATTGCCCAACGTGAACCTCTTCATATTGTGCCCTCCTCTTGTCCTTCGCCTTTAAAAGTTTAATATATTTTTCATCTCTAAGACCATCCTTTTTCGTCCTTCAGTGTATTTATTTCTGTCCCATTTTGTCCTTTTCCAGCCTTAGGTTTTCTTTTTATCCAGGCTGTGACAGAAACTGACAGCCTTCTATCTC
This sequence comes from Cynodonichthys magdalenae, assembly GCA_031762555.1. Lineage (NCBI taxonomy): Eukaryota > Metazoa > Chordata > Actinopteri > Cyprinodontiformes > Rivulidae > Cynodonichthys > Cynodonichthys magdalenae. The sequence continues at coordinate 9,984,619 of JARVJO010000061.1, forward strand.
TAAAAAGCAGGAAACAAAAAAAAGGAGTTTGTCTTTGGTCAACACTCAGATTTAAAACATTTTTTTAAATAAATCCACTAGTACAAATTTATAGCACAGACAAAACATAAAAATACCATTGTAAAGATTGTGTTACCCCAAATAATAAAATAAAGATTATGTTCTTAGTAGTTGATTATAAATTTGTCGACCCTTGATCTTTTGGTTGGTGCAGACGACATACACGGGAGAAGGGGTCGATCCGAGGCTAAGAGGGCTGCAGGGAGGTGGATGATTGAGCAGAATATCAATGCTATTACTAGTTAATATGCATTTGGAGCTTCCGGCAAGTGCTGTGAAAAAGATGCACAAGGACATATGCTTACTGTCTCTTTATTTTTAACAATAATGTAGATTATATTAAACATTGAACATGACGATAGGGCAGAAAAAAAGCCTGTACAATTTGAGAAGTGAATTAATAAAAAAAGACAAATGTGCAATAAGATGTTTAGTCAGTGAACGGACAGAAAGGGGTCAAAAGAGGTGACTAAATTTATTCTTACTTTACTGACAACCACATCACACATCAACCACCCTTCACTTCCACACAGACTCGCTCCAATAAACCCCATCATAACTCAGTGTGTTCATTAACATGTCTTCCTGCTGGCAACAGAGGAGCATTAAAGTGATTTGGGAAAGCAGTATTAGAAAATTGTTATGGTAAGCAGAACAACACAATAGGGTTGCAGGGTGACGTTTTGATGGTAATGTTTTGCTGCTCACATGCAGCCACTTATCAGGAGTGAATGGAAAAGGTTAAGATATGACATCTTCTTAGAATCAATTATGTTCTCACAACTCACCAGTTTTACTGCATGTAGGAGGCATTTACAAGGGCTTCAAGTAAGAGTGGCTATGCTTTTATTAAATATTGTTTTAGCAAAAATGTTAAATTTGCAGTCATTAGCTGTCCATTTTGAAAAAATGTAATACATTGTCAAAAATGAAACTTTAGAAGTTACAAATTAACACAAATAATCTTGGAGAAAAAAAAGCTAAAACATGTAAAATATTTACAAAATAAAGTTGAGTTAAAGGGATTTGATCTCAAAATGACAAGTCTGACTGACACTTGACAGGTGTGCCTGACTGTTCCAGACATCGTCCTCAGGTCAGCAGCTTGAAGTTGTGGTTTTCACTAGCGAAACATCTGTGTGGTTTCCAAGTAAACTTTCACTCGTCAATTATTCACATTCAACAGTATAACTGAAGGGCAATGCAGGACTCAATGTAATGAGCCCCAGGGTGGAAGTGCAAAGATCCAACTATGGTTTTCTATAGGTTTAAGCAAATAGGGAGGTGTGTGGAAGCCATAATAAAAAAGTACACATTCGTCTTTGTACAATTCTGAAAACATAAGTTAAAAATTATAAAAAACACAATCCTGATCTTTTAGATGTGTTGTTGTTGGATAACTTACATGTGACACTACTGTTTGTGGGCACCACTACAGGATGAATCCGTGGATTCTTGACAATGTCCTGCCAATGGATCGTATCTGCATGACAGAGGAACTTGTTCTGGTCCACGTACACCCCTCCATTAAGAATTTCTGTGAAAATGGATCAAAGCATGCAGTCAGAACAAATACACAACATGAATTCTTAGGGTTCAGCTGTTTTTGTCAGAATAAAATTAATGTTTTGGTATGGGCAATTAACTATTAAGTAAAAATTTTGAAGCAGTTATTTCCTGAAGCAGAAAAGACAAACCTATGTCACAAATAGGTGTTATTGCAACCTTTGAATATTTTGTAGTTTCTTTCTCAACTTTTCTTTTCTACATAATGTTGGGAGTAGACATAATCAATTAATCTCTATTAATCTCGAGAATCACAACACTAAATCCATCTGTGAGGTAAGCCCTTGTAAGACCCAAGATGTTTGCATTTTTACATTTCATTCAGGTGGTGATATATCACACCATCATATTATAAACTGCTTTATCAAACCAATGATCATTAGGCTCTAAGAAAGGATTGATTTCTTTGCCACACAAACACACATTCATTGATTTGATGCAGAGGGTGGTTTGGATTATTGTTGTGCAGGAGTTTAGAGAATGCTTAATCCTGATTTGTATTTAAGATTGAAAAATGTAGAAAGAGACAAATAAAGATCACTGAAAACCAGGAAACAGAAATTGAATAAAAAAAATATAAATAAACAATAACACAGACAAAGCAAAGCCCAGTGGCAGATTTGCATTATTTACAAAGGTTGTGTGTTTTCTATCCTTATGCAAACAGATTACTGACACAAGGCTAAAACCGATAAGACACATAATCGTACACAGGCACCCTGCCAACATCACATAGAACTGGTTAAATGCAATATTGTCCCACAAAACCTCAATTAAATAATACTCTTTGGATATTAGCTGGTATACAGGTCCCTTATACAAGTCCCTATCCCTGGACTTCTGTTTGCAATTTGCATCTTTCTTCATGTGTGGTAGGGTTGAGGAAATAAATAATCCTGCTTCTCACCACAGGAAGGATATCACTCATCTATGAGGAGGCCATGTTGCAAAATCAAATTGTTTTTACAATAGGATGCTGCTGGCAAAGTTGGGCAGTGGACAAACCAACAGACAAACAACAGTAGTTATTATGACAAAAATAATGTCAGCAGGACTTTTCAATTTTGCTCAAGCAAGATATGCATACTGTACAATGTTCGAGAACAATCATCATTTATCCTGGCTGGCTGCATTTTAAATGAAACTGAAATATTTTATAGTTTGTGGTTAACACATTGAAGACACATGTGGTCACATGTGATAAGAAGTAAAATAAAGCCATAAAAACAAACAGTTAGATAATGAAAATAGCATGCTTCAGTTATTTTAATGGAAATTTTAACAAAAGTTACAAAAAAACATTGCATTTTTTGCATTTGATCCCAATAAAAAACAAAAGCATATTTAATATTATCTGGAACATCTTGCCAAACTCACACACCTTAGCATCAATTAAAATTAAATGCTTTGCTTGCATGTTGGCTGAGTGTGCAGCTAGTGACCTGAGGGAGACCAGTGGTTAAATCCTGTTGCAGATTATTTGGTAGGTGGAGAAAATGCCTTAATTAGTTTATTCACATAACTATAGTGGAGTTAATTTTTCCTCAACTACTCCCTGCACTCCTGCCTTTTCTCACGAGCACCTACGGAAGACTTTGAATGTGTGTTCTGGTTTCAAAAAGCGTAGCAATCTCCCGTATCAGGTTTCATGACCACTGAAAGAAAACAACATGAAATTCAGGGAGGCAGAACCAATGTATGCAGGCAATTATATTGATGGTAAGTGCTTGGTGTGACATTTTCCCCATTTATTGCCATGTGGAGATGAGTTTGATTAAGAGAGGGAGGCCAGTAGCAAGCCAATGAGCAGAGTAAAAATAAATAAATACCTTAATGACTTTGTGAGTCAATTATTGTGAGCTGCTTGATGAAGACTGTGTCACAGATGTAATACCATAATGTATAGCTAATTTACTATGCTGTTTAAATGATAATATCCTCCAATTTTAAAATTATATGTATAGTTATTATTATTATCCATTAACAAAGACAAGAAAACACATCCGAGGTATAAAATCAGAGAATACTGAAAATATTGACCAAAAAAGCAAAGGAAAAAGAAAGCTCTGCTCATTCCTTAAATTCATGGGCAATAACTGAAAGCTTTAACACAGTTATCACTCAGCAAAGCTGTTGGTTCTGTAGAATAATGGAGTGAAACATTGAAAACAACAGGAAAATGAAAACGCTGTCTGACTCAAAGTAGCTAAATGCTCCAAACCTTGTCTTGGTGGACAGCATGAAGTGAAACATTCAAGTTCAGCTAAGTCCCACTCAATAGCTAAAGTAGCTAAATAAATTGTAGATATGCCATAAACACAGTCAAAAAGGCACTATTTCTGACACACACAGCTCACTCTTGGCAGTAATGAGGACCTCATTATTATACATGCCTTGAGCATCAATTAAATTACCAGTTTGCTTTATCAGTAGGCATGTAACCAGAGGGCAACAAATTTAAATCTAGACTCAAGAGCTGAGGAAATGTGGGTGGAGAATGTCAGCACAACTCAGCTGTTGCTCTGCAACTTATGTTATGAATCGATCGTAAAAAGCAATTAAAAAAGAAAATCAATTAAAATAATTTAGTACCAAAATAATCTAAGAAAGGCTTACTAATAAGTTTAACTAGACTAACTAATAGACTAACTCTATGGTAGCTATGTTCACTGTTCAAGTAAAATTAAACGGTCATACAAATTAAAGTGGGAGACAATGTTTTAAATGTGGTAGGAGAAAATTAAACCACTAAAAACACAAAATAAATGAAAGAACATGAATGAAAAGGAAAGGATTCAAAGCCTTTCATAATAAAACAATAAAAAAGCAGGGAAAAATAGTTGGTGTACACTTTTCATACAGTTCTGAAATACGTATGGTAAAAAACAAACTAATTTACGAATATATATATATATATATGATATAAGATAGTCTGTGTCTACACAGCTAGGCACCAGCCCCATGTGGTGTTGAACAATTAAACATGAATGAAAAAGAATGAACATATTGATGGTGTTGTCTCACTCATTATGACATAATCCATGTTTGGGTTTGGCAACAACTGCTCAAACCTAGCCAGTCAGCAAAAATAAAATTTAACACCATGCAGAAACAAGAGAGGATTTCAAAACTAAGCATTTTGCATTACAGGGAACACAAAACTGATTCACAATCAGTTTTGAGCTTACATATTCAAATTGCTTTAGCTTTAGAGATATTGTTTACAAACACGAGCACATAAGATGACATAATAATAGTAATAATATATTATTCAAAACATGCCCTTTCTACAAATACAACACTGATAAACAGTAAGCTCAATAAAAGGACACTTTTTGTGTAAAAATTCCAGATGCTTACTTTGCCACACAGGGCTGCGTCAATCACTGTGCTTTGAGCTGCTCGGTTGCTCACAGTGGATGTCAGGACAGCAAATCTCTGCCTTTGCACTACAAATAGGTGATCTCCCCTCTCATCCATCATCTGCTGCTACCACACAGTTCCATCAATGTCCTCCAGCCCCCACGGTTGCTGCTGAAATTCAGCAGGGACACACAGACGAAAAGCACAAGTGTATGTCTGTGTTTAAATGCATGTGAAAGACAAAAAGGGGAAATGTTTTTTTTTTTTTGCACGAGTGCCTTCATTTGTCTTGCACATGAGTGCAGATAGAAGGTAAAATATAAAATAAAAAAAAAAGAGTTAAGATATAAAAAAAAAATAATAAAAATGTCAGTGCAGTTTGCATATGTATGTGAAGTTATCTGACCATTGGTGTGTGAATGGGTGAATGATTGAAGTGTAAAGCTCTTTGAGGTCTATATGTACTTGATAAGGCACTATATAAGTTCAAGCCATTTACTATTTATCTGTACTACATCCCCCCCTCCCTCATTTATTTTCTTTTATACAACATGTTAAGTCCAAGACTGCATTGCATCATAATGCAACAGACTTGAAAACCATCTTACCTCAAATAAAAACCAGTATTTTTAAAAATAAATTAATGTTCAAACAAATAAATTCACTGAGTTTAAAACCTCATAAATATTTTGAAATGCAAAATGTACAAAATCTTTGCTTGCTTAATGCTTTTGGGCAACTGTTTTTAATAAAGCAAAAAAAGAAAAAGCAACTGTGTTTTGTAGTTGTTTTTTGTTCCAAGTGAATAAAAAAGCAAAATAAAAACAAACAAAACATCTTCAAGATAAAGTAAAAATAGAATTTTCAAAATCACAGAATCTGAGTACAATAATTCGACATGTGGCTTCTGACTTTAATTTCCTATGGATTATGCTCCAATACCAATAGACTACATTTCCCACTTTGCAACGCAGAGTTTTGTATTTTTTTATTTTTGTAAAAGTCATTTTTTTAGATTTAGACATTAATTTCAACAGACACCAACTTCAGCTTTTAAACTCAAACCAAGATAATGCTTAATATGATAGATTAGTATTAAATATTACCAAAAAAATTTCAAAAATGGCAAAACAATCTGAGCATAAACAAAACTGACAAGAAATTTAAATGTGCAAAGATGTTTGAGCATCCAATTGGCAGGAAACTCATTTTTAATGTTACTCTTTAAACCAGTATTCATGTGGGTGATGTCACCACATAACCTAAATGTCAAATGATTCATGCATTTTATATACAGCCTGAGTGAAGTATGTAATACAATGAATTTATGTGAACCTTTCAGTTGAAGAAACTGTAATAAGACATTTTTTTAATAAAAAACACACGAAAGACATAAAAAATTTATGTGATTATTAGAGTTCGCATTTTGCATCGGTGTTACCCATTCAAATGTAATTGCACTTTTATGGGTTTAACTATTGACCTGAAAAGAACAAGTGCATTAATTTGAACACATAAAAGTGCTTTACAAGAGGTTCACCAGAGAGATGGCAAGAGTGGATTTGATGCCTCTGAACAAACTGCGGTCAGGAGCAGTTTGTGCATGTAGATGTTTGTGTGTGTGTGTCTCAAATAACAGAGTGATGAAAATGTGAAACTGAAAAGAAAAAATGCCAAAAAGGAAATATATTAAAGTTTAAACAAAAAAAAAAGATTTTTGCTTCATGAGTACAAGCAAAATGCACCTCGCTTAGATATGCAGCAACATGTGTGAGTGAATGCATATTTAATTTTAACAAGCCGACCGACATTCATGGCTGATGGATTGCAGCAGTACATTAAGTAGGTGTTTCAGACACACTGACTTTTTTTGGTAATGGGTATCTTTATATTGCAAAACCCATTTAGTTCAAATACTCTGGTGTTTTTGTTTGTTAAAGGCATTTTATTTTCTACCTACCTGATAGTCTTTTTTAGTGTCCATGTACTCTTTTTGGCTTGATTGGCAATGCTTATAAAATGAAACTAGCGTTTCTTAAAGGACCTTATCCTGCCTATTGTCCACTTCCTTTTTAGTTTTAAACATAGATCTGCTACTGAAATATCAAAGGGCCAATATTATTTGTTCATCAGACATATAGTTTAATTCTATACCATAATAAAGTAACTATGTCACCTTCAGTTATTAAAAGGTCGTTTAAATGTGTAAATCAAAAATAAACTTGACTTCATATCATAACCATTTTAAAATGCCTTGAAATTGGCCTCTGTTTCTTTAAGAACCTCCTACCGCTTCTGTCACGCCCATTTCAGCACGTCATCACAACAGCTTCATGCCATTTACAAACTGGAGCGTCGTAGCCTACTTAATAATTAATAATAATTTAAAAAACGCATTATACAATATTGGTTTTGGAAAATGGCAACTCCAGATAAAACCTTACCGTCGGACCGGAAAGTATGTTTATTTATATTTGATGTTTAGTTTATTTATTTAATTTTTTTTTTTTTCATTCTAATAGTTGTGACATGTTACATAAATTTGAAACTGAGTTTTTGGAGACAAATAATAATAATAAAAAAAAACTCTGGTTACTATGTGCCGATCTGCCTGCAGCTGAACTGAAGTGAACTGACATGGAATACATCCTGGATGAAAATTTATATTTTTAAAAGCAAATATAATTTATACATGTAACTCAATGTTATGTCCAATACAACTCAGCTGCAGGCAGATCAGCACTGTAGTTACCTGACTTTTTGCTTAGCTGTTGCCAAAAAATCAGTTTTAAATTGTTTTAACATGTCAGAGCCTGTAGGACGTAAAAAAAAAAAAAAAATATATATATATATATATATATATATATATATATATATGTATATATTAAATATCCACTTCCAACCCACTCTGCTGCTAGAAATAAGTTCTTCCGTCCTTCTTACCTTCTGATTTTGCTGCAGAGTCCACATTCACCCCCCATCCCTGTGGTTTACGGTCCACCTGTACCCCCACCTCCACCCCTGTGTGATTAATATAGATTTTTTTGAGGTTCATTATACATGTTTGAACCGACTAAAAAAACAGTTCGACGGTGCTGATGTTCTGCCTGCAGCTGAGCCGTTGAGACACACCTACACCTGTGAGCAGAACTGAACAGTGTTGCCAGATCTCGCGAGAGAAACAAGCAACCAGCTCTATGAAAACAAGCCCAAAAAATTAAGAAGCTGCAATAAAATTAATTTTCAAACCAATGCATTCAATTTCAAATTGTCCAGATACGGATCAATCTGAGCAATTCAAATTCATTTCCTGCTGGCACAAGATTTATCCCATACAAATGAAACTGGTAAGACTCTCTGGGCATGTTTTTGATGAGGGGATAATGTTATAACATAATATAAAGCTCAAAAAAGTGAATTTTGCATAATATTGCCCATTAAGCACATCAAAGATCTTTTTTTTTATTTTTCTCATCCTTCTAAAAGAGAAAATATGTTTGTTTTTTTTAAATGTATAGATGTCATGGGGGTGTTGGCCATGCCCCCCCTTCCCCCAAACATATGCCTCCTCTTTACTGAGATAATTGCATTTGCAGACTGCTGATTAAATTTGGCCCAACCCTTGTGCAATTGTTTCCAAGAGTCTTTATGAAAAATGGCAAAGATTTGGGGATTATAGAATTATACCCAAGAAAGGCAGAGCATCTGCTTAAACATGAGAAGAGGCAAAAATAAAATCATGTCAGGATGGTTATGGGGATGTAGAGCTGCAGCATTGCTTATTTTCAACTTGAGCTGTGATAAAATCCTGGTAATCTGAGCCTCATGGAGGAGGAGGAAGAGGAGAAAATCTTATTGTAATGCTTTGACATAAAACAAATCTAGAAACAAGAAATAAAAAAATAACTAAAACAAACCCAAAAAAATTTAAAAATAAAAGATTATCAAGGTGATTTAAATATGTGATTAAAAAAGAAGCTGCAGCTGAGGGCCACTTAGCTTTTCAAGGCTGAAGTGTGATGAGCCTGCCAGCTGAATTAAAATGAACCACAGTGTCTGGAATGGACAAACAACCCAAGTTGTGAGACAAGCAAAGGAATAAAAAAAGAGGAAAGAAAGAATGACTAAGAAGAGAAAATGAATATCTCATCATAAGCATACAAACTGTGTGCATTTACGAAAGAGGGAGTTGGATTAGGTGTTTGCATGAATTGTTAGGTCAACAGCTCATTATCAAGGTTTTGTTTGTTCTGGCTTCTAAAATACAACAAGTACCACAACAAACTGATATTCTCACTTTGTTTGCTTAAAAAAAGTGTATTTTTGAATATAATGGTAAAGTGAAGCAAGCATGATGATCTTGATAGTAAAGAACCATATAGGTATATTCAGTGTAAACACTGAATAAAAAACATCCATAAAAATAACTCATAAAGAAGGAAAAAAAAAGAAAGAAACACACAAACAAACAGAAACAAAATAAACTCAAAAAAACCAACAACATACACAATAAAAATATTTTAAAAATGTGTCTCATCACCCACTGCCCCTATCAATAGATGTTCCACTTATTGAAGTCTTCAGCCTAAGGAGCAAAAATAAGCATATTAATTATTAAGCTACCAAGAGAGAAAAGGAGGAGTCTTGGTGTTGAAGGCATTTTGTGCATGTGTGCGCAGCAACAATTGACGTTGTTCTATACTTTCCACATATTTGGGTTGTTTTTTCAATCATAAGTTAACAATAAAAGCAACCAAATTTGCCTTTTAAGATTTGAATACACAATAAATATTTGTTGATTTTTTTTCTCTTGTTTTGGCATCAACAGTCTTTTTAAACTTTTCGATGCATAGCATCTTTTTATGACACGGATTCCTAATTCTAATGTGAAAATGTTCTCAAAGACAAGCAGTTGAACTACTGTATAATAGTGTTTGATCAATTCAAGGTTCAACTTAAAATCGCCATTTAAGTAGAAATAAATAATTTTCATGGGAGCTTGAAAACACAGAGGAACCTCAAGCAAGCTCCACACAGAAAGTCTTCACAGCTTAAATATAAGACCATCTTGATATGAGGGGACACTGCTAATTACTATGCTAGCTAAAAGAAAAAAAGTTGTTTACATGAATAGTAAACATTTCATGTCTAAAAATCATATTATGTCCATTGAGGCTTTACATACAGTATAAGTTGATTAAAAGTGACAGTTTTTGCAAATGCTTTAGATTTCCACTGAGCTGCCATTTTATTTGCTTTCTTCCTTGTTTTGTTTCTCCTCTGAGATGAGCACTGAATGCCTCTGACATCAAAGAACCATCTTAAACACAGTCTGGCCCTCAGAATCAAAGTAAAGGAAAAAGAAAACATTCCAAGGCCTCAAATCTTTGCACCGACTTGGTAAAGACTAAATGACAGCCAGTCATTGACAGAAACTGAACATGGCAACAGCAGCATGGGTGTTGGAATGTCATCATCTGGGACACATTTTTCAAAGGAATAAAATGGAAATACACAATGCATTAGGCAAGCCTTTAAAACCATTTCTGTTAAACAATAAACATGCTTTAACTGTTGTAATTGTGTTTGCATCGTTAAGAGAAATAAAAATCAAGTGCTTTGTATAGTATGGAGCACAACAACCAACAGTAGTTCACTATATTTTAGTAAGTATTAAAGGGAAATACATAGAGCCATCGTGTCAAGCTCAACAATGGCATTGAGTGGTTTTGGCCAAGCAGTTAATCTTTTGTCTTTTATCTGTGACTATCATAATGCCATACATACCTATTATTATACGTCCAACATTAATAAGTGCAAATGTAAATTCATCTGTATTGTCTGTTGACTGCATAAGCTTGCAAACAATAAAAATTGACATCCTAGATCAGATTTGATATTTTACCAGCTTGGGGGGTTCACATTAATAAGTTTTCAAGAGCAGCTATATAATTATAAAACTTGTATTTCAATATTATGTTCAGAAAATGACAAAATGGAAAATAACATTTTAACTATAACTTCAGCTAACTAGAAAAAAAAATGTAGAGGTCTTGGGGAGTTTTATATCTACATCATAACATATTATTCTGATCTATACCATTGCCTCGAGGGAGGAAAATGTTTGAGAGAGAGTGAGAACAGATGTGTTTTTGATTATCATTTGGTATTAAGATTCCTCCCATGCATACATAAACTTTTAATGAGGTTAAAGTCCATTTTTACTTCCTGCAGATCACTGAGGTTCAATTAGAGAGGGAATAAAGGGCATGTAGTCATATTTAGGTAAGTCAGATTATTATTATTATTATTTTATTTTTTGCAGCTGTTAAAATGAAATAGAAAATGTTGAAGCATTGGCTGAAATATTTGTATCACCTGCCATCAAAAGGCAATGATGGAACAATAATGTTTTTGCCTGGGTTTCTATGTGTGTGTGTGTGTGTGTGTGTGTGCATGTGTCTTTGTGTGCCTGTCTGTTACCAAAGAATTTCATGAACCACTGGACCAGATTAAATGAAACTTGCAGAAAGTAATCACTGGGTGTACATCTACATACAACTGATTAACTTATGAAGTCAGCTCAGTTCAGGATGGCTGCCACATCATACTGAAATTAAAAACAAACAAAAAAGCTATAACTCAGTCAGCTTTAAAGCTATTAAGCTAACATTTGTTGTGGTAGTAGCTGAGAGTCCCTCACATCACACACTCCATCACATAAAACTGTTCATATTTTTGTTTTCAAAGTTTGACCAAACCAGCTGCAACTTTATTATTTCTTAACATTAGATGATCTCAGTGTTAAACTTTTAGCATTTTGGTGTTTGTCATTTTTGATTTATAGATAGACTCACACGTCTCCTGGATCATGACTTATTTACCACTTATCCAAATGTTGCTCTTTTGTAATCCACAGCAAGATATCAGTTTTCATGCACAAAATAAACGTCTTGAAAATGCAGAAGTATCAAACTTTACAGCTGACAAATAATAAAGATACTCTCAGCTAAAAAAACATTTTCCTTTTTATTTCCAAAATCTTGAAAATGACAAAGCTTGCGTTTATGCTTATGAGGTGAGCTGTGCAAGATTACTTATAAACTCATTGTTATTCCTATAACAAACAAATTAATTGGAAAGTTACAAAAATGCTTTACTATCCCCTTATGCAAGCTGAACCCTGACACTGCTCTACTAATATGTTCACTTTGTATACATGAATTTAAATAAAAATAATATTAAATAAATAAAAAAACTAAATTAACAAAGAAAATCTAATATGTCTGTATTTTTATTTTATTCTGTACAGAAGCGTTTAAAGCATCTTCCCAGAAATTAACTGATTTTTTTTTATTTAGCTGGCTCAGCTATTTTCAGTCATTTATTTGCAGGTTTGTAAAGTAAAGACCATATTGCTTTGGTGGGCTGGGATTAGGGTAGGTAAACAGTCCCTTCTAAAATAACCTACAAGTATTTTTACTTGCAGAAATTGCAACATATATTATTGTTTAAAATCTAACTTCACAGCAAGGAAACAATATCAAACTTGCATTTTTAGTCTAATAAAAAAAAAGAAGTTGAAAATGATGCTTCCTCTGATGTAATACTATGTATAAAATTTAAATTGAAGGAGACACTTTTTACTGTACATGTTTAAGTATGTGTATCTTCTGCTTTTCCCCAGATATATTTTACAAGATGTACATGAATCACATGAACAAATGTCCAACAGAGAGGTACTGGACACAGGTATGATCTCAACTTTCTCCTTTTCCTGGCAAATTAATACTTTCACGAGCTTATGTAAAATTTCTAGTCATGTATCAAATACATACAGGGCTTCTGTAGTTTCTTTGTTAAGAGGGAGTTTGATGTTTTGTTTGTCTTTGCTAGACAACATATTAAATGGACTGATCTTATAAAGTGCTTTATCAAGTCCCTACTCTAAAGTACTTTACACTTTTAGAATTCATTCATTCATACACACATTCACACACTGATGGTGGTAAGCTACATTGTAGCCACAGCTGCCCTTTAGGGCACACTGACAGAGGTGAGGCTGCCATACACCGGTGCCACCTTACACTCTGACCACCACCAGCAGGCAAGGCAGGTGAAGTGCTTGTCTAAGGACACAACAACTGAGACAGACGGAATGGGGGATCAAAAAGAACAACGTTTGTGACAATATAATTTTACAATGACATAATCGGAAGCTGTTTTTTAATAATAAAACATTAAGACCCCAAAACAAATATGAATGTATCCAAAAATAGAATAAGTCGGAAATCTGAAATACTGTGTAAGGCCCTGTGACACAATAATGCTTTAGAAAACTTATGGTGACTTATGACAGTTTGGCAATGAGTAAAACTCCTAATATGAGTAATTTATTTTTGTTCAACTTATTAGCATTACAGTTAGTCCAAAGGGGGATTCCATTAGATTGTTTTTTTATAAAATTTTTTACCATGGACATCATAAGTGTTTTGGCGGGGGGCACAAATTCGCATGTTGTCTTCAAGTTTTAAGTTGTTATACTGCGGCAGGGCCAATAGATCCAGATATTGCATAGAATTAAAACAATATTTCCTCATCGGTGTAGGAGTAAAATGTTGTAGCAGAGTTGTGAGGAACAAATCAAGTCTGATCACTGTGTTGACACAATTTACATTTATTTCAAAATATTCTAAAATTATATCTTTTGTTTATTTATATGCTTATTTATTTACTTTCTATGAAGCTAGGACTCCAGTAGGTTCACCATTTATTGTCAACCACTGATACTACACAGTAATCAATTAACACCAACTACCACAAAAGCCTGTTCCAGACTTCCGTTTAACATGTTCCCCTTCACATTCCACATTAGGGGCTCACAAATGTGACAATGTGAATGCCGTCCTTCAAAAAGAAGTCCCTTATGCCCCCTTCCTGGAGCGGTGAAATATTGAGTGTGACACGGGAGTAATTGCATGGGAAGTAATCAATTAGACACACAATTGAAGGAGACCTGAGGTCTGTGAGCTGCTCAACTGAATTCTGGTGACATGCACTGAACAAATCCGTCCTGGCTCTTCTGTTAGATTTGCTCTTTCATTGCCTAGTAGTTATATAATGAATAAAAAGTCTTGAGATCAGAAAAAGACAGTAATTTTATGTCCTCTCATTAAGAAGCGCTTTGTCTGGGGGAAACACACCGACTCAAATCGTCACTTTCACCTTGCCCCATCCAATCTTTTTGATGCCTCCCCTATGTATCGCTGTCACACAACACTAAGCAGGACATGTTCAGCAGATGATATTGCAACTGCAGTGGCCTTTGGAGAGCATGGAAAGAATTCAAGTCTTCAAAAAGAGTTTTGCATAGTGGAAAAAAAACGGTGCCAACATGACATTGTATGTGTTTTCCTGAAAGGCATCACTGAGACAAACCAAGACAACTAAATGAAATATGGCAGTGAAAGAAAGAGGGATAAAGAGATGGAACGCAGACAGAAAAATGGGATGGAAAAAAGAGAGCAGATGGGCCATGAAGAAGTGGATAACGCCTTGGCGTAAAACGCAGGCTTGTGTACATGCATGCGATGAGAGAAGATCATTCAGCAGATGGGGTCTCAGATTGGATGCTTCATTTTAGACAGACGCAGTGCAGGCGTAGGGTGGTTAAAAAAAATAAATAAATGAATCAACAACACTAAACAAATGTGGAGAAAATAGACACTGGGTGAAATGGGGAAATGGGGGTGGGGTATTGGCATTAAAATGTGTTAAATCAGAAAGCTCATCTGTGTTTAGCTCCTTATTGAGGCTGTTATTATTCTGCCAGAAAAGGAGGCTGTAATTACTATCTGAGAGGACAGACGTTGAACAGGCTTTATGTGAATCTGAACAGAAATGTTACAAATATTTACCTAAATATTAAAAAAAATAATACAAATGTTTCAAATAAAAATTAAGAACTTAAGAGAAATGACAGAACACCTTTACCTTGTTCGTTTAAAAGAAGGGAAAAGTGGATAAGAAGTGCTTAAAGGTCCTCTTAAAACCAGTTAAAACTATGTAAGATCCAATAGATCATTGTCCAACCTATATGGTTTGTCTTTAATTTGTTTTGGGTCCCAGAAAGTAATTTCAAACAACTCAGCTTCCAACACTTGAGGAATATCTTTTATATTTATTATTCTATACACCCCTGTGCACACAAACACAATCCCTTAACTTTCCCCATGCTTTGCTGTCCCTATATTTCATATGCATGAGGATAACTTAGCTAAGCTTGATTGAAAGGTGCATCAGAGGGAGTCCTATCCCTGCTCAACCAAAGACCTCCCTCCATCCAATTCTCAAGTCTCCTTAAATCTAGAAAGTCCATTCACAGCATGCAGAAAGTGTACAAGAAAAATCAATAAGTGCAATGCTACAATATACTAGCGACCAACTGGTCCTTTTCCAAGGCAATTTTGGCTTCAGTAGAATTGCATGTGGTTTTAACACTGAAGGGGTCATTTACTGTGCCTTCTTTTGATTAGCCTCTTAAGTTAAAGAAAGGTCTATTCATTTACATATGTTGTCTATATATTGTATTGATAATTTTATGCTTCTTCTGGGAGCTATATTGTTGGGTGACAAATAGACTAATATGACAGCAACATCAAATGGCTGGTAATAAATAAGACACCTTAGCATTCACCAGGAGGAAGACTAAAATTTGATCTGTGTTACTTGCTGTACTGTAGCAGATCTATCCTAAAGATTTAGGATAATTTCCTTAATCAGCAGTATACTACAAAACCATTATAACTGCAACTAAACACACTAGTTTATCTCAGCGTATCCACCTTATTCCTGGGGGTGCTACTGTAGAAATGAATATGGGTATGACTTCCTGTCAGAAACACCAGAAGTAGCAGTAAGCTTTGGCTAACCAAGGTAGTGGAGCCGGAGGTGGAACCGCCCAAATCGTGGTTTATTTTAAAGTAATTTGCATTCAGCATTTACTAACGACATTGTGGAGTTCTGATACCTGTTATGTTGTTTGCGGCTGCACAAACAACCAGAATAAACAGAATCAGTCAGTGGCTACAACAACAGTGTTTTGAACATGGGCCCAAACCAAAAAAAGGTGATCCTGTGAAAAGCAGTAGTAGTATCAATAAGAATGTGGCTGAAAAATCTAAACCTGAAGTGACCACCAAAATGTTGAATGTTTGCCGACTTTATTTACAAATGGCTGATTGGGAAAAACCCGCATCCAGCTTTGTAGCATTATGTCAAACTACTGAAGGAGAGATGCCAGATCCTCTGAAGGACTGAACAAAAGTGTGACGAGAATAGCAGGTATGATTTCAAGTGTATGAAGAGCATAGCATTATTTGTTCATATTTTGTATTACGATTTTATCTACAATTAAATACAAGTTTATGACATGGCTGCCAACATTAAACTAAAAATATTGTAGTTTAGTTGTAGTAAGGGGACATGGGGGGATTTTAAAAGAGGAAGTAATGGTAATAGTAAAATTATTGTGAACATGTAAACATAATTTGTTGACTTTAAATTTTGTGCAGAATGAACATGCAAACTTTGCTCAGTAAGGCCCTAGACAAGAAGACAACCCCCCAACCTTCTCACTGAGGGGCAACGTCTAACCACCAAATATCAACAACCAGATTCTACAGATGATCATGTTTTGTTTTTTGTTTGTTTTTGTTTTTATCACTAGAAACTAAGAAAAAGTTTCAATATTCTATTTATTGGGAAAGACACAGAGTTATGAAGTAGAACAGATTCAGATCAGTGTTATTGTGCATTACCTCCCCCCTCCCTCTCATCTTAATGGCTTAAGGCCATGGATGGCACATCAAACAGTTGCATCTCAAAGAGTCCAACCCCAACTCCCCCAGCACTGGCTTCAACTTGGCACCGAAATGAGAAGGGCTGGCTTGGCAAAAAGCTGCTGCTAGTGCCATACAAATGCAATTCCAAGTGTGGTGCAAAAATGCAAGAAATATATAAGATTGGATGTACCACATAAGCACATACTGTAGCTGCACATAATGACTAATGGGACTGTGTTGTTTCCTTCAACCCACCAGGAAGGAAGAGTTGAAGAGATCAATGAGTGGCAACTAAATAATTTAAAAAGGGGAGCTGGAAGAGGTTTAGAAAGAGGTTCAGTGCAATGCATCTAACAAAACTGAATAAAGTTTTAACACAAGTTGTATTTAATTTTACATTGCTATGAGATTTAATTAGGTATTTATATGTTTGAAATAATTTAAAATGTTGACTACTTAGCATACAGTTTACTTTTGCATTAATGTGTTGCTCTAATAGCCATATAACTTTAAACGTTAAAGCTTCTAACAAGATTGAATGCAGAGCATGCCACCAGTCTGTATGAATAACTGAAGTTCATCATTTGTCCTAAAGTTGATCAAAAAGTGTATTACTGTTTTTGTTGTTGTTATAGTTGTGCAGTATGTTGCAAAGCACTGACCAGGACTCATAATGAGCAATGTTTTGTCATTCAGCATGGTTTCATCCTATGTACAGCTACACTTACTCAAAAAGTCAGAGGTTGATGTTTTTTCTTCAAAATAAGTTTATAGCACCTTTGATCTTGTGTTGCACACAATTTAGACTGTCTAGGGCCCACTGCACTTAGCCCTGCAGTAGAATAGTACTTTGTCTTCTTTACAAGTCAAGAACTTTATTTTACACTGACCTCATGATCATAGCCTCTGAAGGAAATCTAGCAGCACAATCTATTGTTCATAAAGCAGAAGAGCCACCCATGCAATGCTTTCCTACTTACACTATTTCATCAGCAAATCACATTTTCTGCCCCTCAACCTGCTAGGAAACGGGCTTGGGCCAATAGATGAGTAGATTGTCATTCTGGGGAGACTATTTTAGTTTGAAAGATGGGTGAAATGACAAGATAAAGCCTTTCCACAGTATTGTGTCCAAGTGTCATTTCCTGTGGTGTAAGAGGGTTAATTGAAATGACAGTTCTAGTTAAGTTCATGAAATAAGAAGACGAAAAGACCGACATATATTCATCTTGTACTAATATAACAAGTCCAGTGAATAAATGCCAACACACAGACTGTTTTATATATTTACTATTTAAAGAGCCATGTACATGCCTTTGTGCTGCACCTGATGTATTTTAGTAGATTTCTCAATTTCACTAGAATTAAATATAGTTTAATTAAAGGAGGACTATCATGTAAAATCACCTTTTTTTTAGCTTTATATCATGTTATAATGTTATTCTCTCATCAAAAACATGCCCAGAGTTTTGCTTTGACTCAAAGCTCCTGCATACTCCCTCTGAACTGCCGAACTTCCAAAATGGATTTGGATTGATGCAGTTTCATGACGAAAATTGTGTCATTCTGTTTGCTTCGTCGACAATTCAGCAGCTTCTTAACGCAACCCACCAATTGAACATTTAACTTCCCCTACATAAGAACACATAAGAGCTTTATTGTGTGATTAGTCAAAAGTTCATTGGAGTGTTTTTTCATGCTGAAAGCGCTCAGACGCTGCATTTTGTTTCAACCACTCACTTCAAAAAAAAAAAAAAAAGTGACTCCCTTCCAGAGCGGACCGGTGTAACAGGAAACAGCGCTTTATAAAGATAGTCAAACGGCCAAAAACTCATGAAATAAGATAAAACAGGCATTGTGCACAGAGGAATCTAACTGATAAAAAATGGAGCTTTAACCGGGACAGATTTTTGGATTAATAACGTCAGGTGACAGGTCTCTGACTTTTTTTTTTTTCGCATCTAGACTCCAGCAGGAGGAATCCCCTGTAGTGACGTATACCACAGTGGGAGGGGTTTCCCAGGAGCTCACCATGGGGTGTCTCAGGAACTATGAAAAGTGTTTGCAAAAACATTGAAAAAAACATGTGACTGCTCATCGACTGTTCGGCTTCGGAGGGAGTATGCAGGAGCCTTCAGTCATGCATGTTTGAGAAACCTGTAGGGTCTTGAGGCAGCCAGGCAGGGGAGTCTTTTGGGATCAGCTCCTCCCCTTGGCTGTGTCTCCAAGCTGGGCTTCCTCATCACAGAGCACCCCACCCCCTGGTCCACTCCACGACTCTTGCAGGCTATCGGCAGCAACAACAGCACTTTCCAGTCCAATGGTAAGGTTCATATGAATCCTAAGATGCAATTTTACAAAACTGACACTGTATAATGTTCCTTCTTTTTTTATTATCATTAAAACAAAGTATACTACAATGCTCCAGGTTGTAAATGGCAGATCCCTATAGAGTGAAGCGGCTGTGATGACGTGCTGAAATGGGCGTGACAGAATCAGAAGAAGGTTCTTAAGAATCAGAAGAAGGTTCTTAAAGAGACAGAGGCCAAATTCAAGGCATTTAGAAATGGATATGATGAGAAGTCAAATTTATTGAACACCCCGCCCACACACACACACTCTTTATGGAAGATTTTTACGGTTAAATTTCTAGTATTATACATGAATAAGAACTTCATTATGGTATAGAATTTAAATATATGTCTGAAAAAACACATAATGTTGCCCCTTTAAATCTTACAAAAAAAACCTTGTACTGGTCCACACATAATAAAAAACATAGTGTTTGATCCAAGGTCTAAGATCTCTTAACATTTAGCAAAATCCATTTAAAGTCAGTTAAACGAATGTGAGTAATTTCTAAATACCTTAGTCACTTACCTGTAAGGTTTTTAAGACCCAACTGCCGCAAACCAAAGTTTCCATCTCTTCTGTAATTGAGGAAGATTGCAAGTGAGTAGCGATCCTCATACAGTTTGGTTCCTCGGATGATCCTCAAGTTCTCCAAAGGCAAGAAGTCAAACTGGTTTAAAGCCACCAACACATAGCCTGTCACTTCTCGGATAGACTGGGGACAAAGAAATGAAGGGAGAGATGTCAGAAACCTTTGTCCATACCTTTGTTTTTGTTCTGTTTTTATTATTGTCTGAAATAAAAAGTATTTAGGACAGAAAATGACAAAAATAAATTGCTTTTAGTAACTGTATCTGTATCGAATTGTTTAATACAGTGCTCTAGGTTCAATATGCACAAGTATTGATCAATATAGATTTTTAAAATTTGTCTTCTGAAGATGCTCTGTGTTGAAGTCTAAAGAGGATCTATGTTTAACTACTCCACCTATGCTGCATTGGCAAGTGCAGATCCCCTGAGAAACTTGCTGTTTCAAAAACATTTATTATAAAAACTCTACTTTTGAAGTTAAACAAATGTTCATTATTAATTTTAATAAACTACAAGCTAAGAAGGGCATAGAAACTTTTCTTTATTTGTATCAAAAAAAATTGTGAACCATGACCCTTAAGCATCAAACCAAATTGTGAGTTTTCTGCATCGTTGCACCTGAGATATACAGTATATACATATGTATATATGTATATGTGTATGTATTTTGTATAAGTACTTTTATAATGTTATTTGCATATATATTATATAATGTATATAATGTTACCAACACACATAATTCATATTCTGTGTTGAACTTGTGACCTGTCCAAGGTGTACCCTGCTTTTCCCACAGTAACTGCTGGAGGTT
Source organism: Cynodonichthys magdalenae (assembly GCA_031762555.1). NCBI lineage: Eukaryota > Metazoa > Chordata > Actinopteri > Cyprinodontiformes > Rivulidae > Cynodonichthys > Cynodonichthys magdalenae. The sequence goes on from JARVJO010000061.1 coordinate 10,005,205, forward strand.
ATCCTCAGCTCCCACTATGACCCAGAAAAGTAAAGTAGATAAGAAAAATGGGTGGGTGGATGGATGTCATAAACTATATCTCCATTGTCTGTCACTTATCCGTAGTTGGGTCATAGGGGCAACAGGTCCAGGAGAGAAACCAGACATCCCTCTTCACAACTGCTCTTTCTAATTTTCCCTGGGGGACCCCAAGGTGTTCCCAGGCCAGAGAGGATGCTATAAAAAAATATATATATATATATATATATATATATATATATATATATATACAACTTAAGCTATACATACTATATATAATGTATAGCTCAGGCTAATTTGCACAGCTTAACCCCAGAATGTCTGCCTGAATAATAAAAACAAATCTTTGAAGACCAAATCTTAGGCTGTGCCATAGGGTCCTAGAATGCAGTGGTTCTCAATCCTGGTCCTCAAGGACCTTTATCCTGCATGTTCTAGTTGTTTCCCTGCTTTGGCACACCTGATTTAAATGAATGAGTGATTGGTAGGCTTCTGCAGACTCAAAGACTTACTGAAGAGCAGGGAAACAACTAAAAGGTGCAGGATAGGGGTCCTTGGAGACCAGGATTGAGAACCACTGCTACAATGCACAACCTCACCTCCTCAAATAAACAAACAAGCAAACAAAAAACATTGTCCTAAAGGTTATAAAGACTATGATGTTACTTAAAAATGTTGACCAGTTCATTAAAAAAAGACAAGAGAATTGGTTCTCAACTGACTTATGGTACCTGTTAAAATAAAGGTTTATGTTGAAAAATGTTGGATGCACTAAACCAGAGTATCTCTGGGGATCGTGAGCTGTAGCTTTGGGATCTCCAAAAAAAATACAACATATTATTAATCATGTAATTTTCCTTTAATAAATATAGGCACCGGTACGCCAGTAACAAACATATTTAACCCACCACACCCCACCAATTCCCCCTCTGCTTCAAAAATAAAAAATAAAAAATCCACGTGGCATTTAGGACTTAAAATAGTAGTAAATTATTTTTACTCAGCATGAGGTTTTTGATGAAGTCCCTGGAAATCTGTCTCCCCTGTAATAGGTCCCCAGACCCAAAAAGTTTGAGAAGCCTGCATTAGACTACATGTTACAGTTGCATATATCTCTGCCACAGTTATCTTTATACTACGTTACATACAGTATGTCTGCTATGTCCTGCTGGTGTGTGACATGATTTGTGTCATGTTCAGGTGTGATGGATCAAGTACAATCCAATAGGGTGTCAGAATGTTACACATTTATACCTCTCATCTACACACAATCCAGAAAGCACTGTTTATATGCATAGATGTTTTTTTTATGTTGTTTTTTCTAATGATGACAAGCTGAAATTAAAACAAAGCCAAAGTGGAACAGAAACAAAATACTTTTTTTAAATTTAAGAATAGGAAAGTAGAGATAATTGCATGAAAATGTAGGAAAAAGAAGTAAAAAAGTTGACTGAAAAATAACTACTCCAGTAAAGAATAAATAACCAAAATAACCTACTTAAGAAAAGTTACTTGACAACTCTGTTTAAACAACCAACTATTGATTCCTTGCATGTTTAACACTTGTTTAACTTTAAGATAATTATTACATAGAAACAAATAACAGATACCATAGTTTCTTAGGTTTATATTGCATTTGTTCAAACCAAGAGTATTTTAATATTTTATTTTACAGCAATGTAATAGCAGAAGCAGGTGAAAAACAATTGTTTAATTAAAAAGGCAAAACCAAATGAGAAACACTAATGTCTGTAGGAGATATACAAATAGATAAGAATAAATACATGAAAAATTAAACACAAAAAAATCAATAATTGACAAAAGAAACAAGTAAAACACAGAAGGATAAAAAGGGAACAGCCTACATCAGATAATTAAAAATGTCTTCAAGGTCAATTTCTGCATATTCAACCAGGGCAGTGAATTGTGTTACAGCATCCAAGGCAGGGGATTTTGCTTCAGTGTTTTTGACCTCGCTGCAAAACTTGGCTCCGGGTTCAGCACTCAAAGCTGGGCTCAGCCTGGGGTGACTGAGCCACAAGGACAACCATTGCTTCACACTTTAAATGTCATTTAGTGGGGATATAACGACTGTTGAGACATTGGCAAGAAGCCACTCAGTTGGAGCTGCTGGTGCGTGAATCAAAGTGACAGGCTGTGTCCTTTTCCCCCCATCCACCATCATGGTGGCTGTCATTAACAAAGTGGTCAGTGAAATCTTTCAGTGCCGGCCCTACTTATTTTGATGATCAACAAGTCTGTGTGTGAAGTACTGTTGCAAAATATGTAATGAAAAAAAAAAACGTTCTAAAGAAAGGCACCAGTAGATTAACTATGGCTGCTGACAGCTGTCAGAGATTGTGGTCATCAGCCACTGTGAGTGTGCTATAAAGTTTTGTTTTTATTTTCCAGATTTTTAATATTTTTAAAACTGACAACTCAACTGTTCAACTAAATTTGCTCTGTATAGTGCAGTATTATAACACCATGTAATTTCTTCCTCATTTACAATTCAAGTACTCTCTATTTTTGAAAAAAAGAATAAAAAATGAAGGGTTGTACATACCAATATAAACAACCAAATTTTACTGACTGAGCATATACAGAAACTAATAATTACTTCGAGGCCCATGTCTCATGGGTGCTTTTTACACACTTTTTCTGAGTCTGTTTATTACCCTACTTGCACAGTTGTCGGTTTGTTATTTTCAAGCTAGCAAATCAATACTTTCCAACGTGCAATCTAGCAGAGGGAAATAAAACAATGGAAAAAGAAAATGGCAGATACACACATATACTCTTCCCCTCACACACAACATTTATTCAATAATAAGGTGCATGGAATGAGGGAAACAACTTGTAGTGATTACAGGCTCTTGCTGAGCTAATAGCCAAATCAGCTCGGTGCATGGTTACTTTGATTAAACACAGATCAACAAAAACACCCCCATCCCCCATCCCCCTCTCCTCTGTAACACCTCTGGGCAGACAGAGTGCAAAGTATGCCCACTTCAGAAAAGCAGACACCTGGATCATAGCACGCTTAACATTATATGGCTCAAGAGGACTAGAGTAGAAGTCTAATCTTTAAATAGTTGGGAACCAACTAAAAAATTGACACCGTAAAGCAGAGATGACTGTATATATTAACACCTAACATTTTAGCTGGTTTTGAATTTAGGAAAAAGAGGCATTATCTTACAATTATTAGTCAGTGCAATAAGAGCTGTACAATGCCTGCTAAATATAACAGCACAGGTCAATTGTTGATTTATTAAAGTTTGGTTTATTTCTATAAAAAATATTTTCCAAACTATTTCAATACAGGTTTGCAGTGTGACTAAAAATCCAACTAAACAATAAAAATAAAACCTCATACTATAAAAACAAAATCTGCAACTTTGCTACCTAAAATTTGCTTATATCATTTTATTCTTCTTCTTCATGTGGAGTACCAAAAGCGTAGAAAAGAACTCAGCGAGCATGAATAAAAGGGGGAAAAAAATGGTAGAGTGAACCAGATTCAGTAGATTAACAAGGATTTTTCCCTCCTCCCCAAGCTGAGGCATTTGTGAACGGAAGTGTGGCAGTGGAACAAACCCCTCAGTTGAGTCACTGAGACGTGCACGGTTTTGAAATTGAGTCCTTCAATCCCTGCGTTCGAAAGGAAGAGAGGAATGGTTAGGGGTAGACTCTGTGAAGAAAGGAAAAAAAAAAAACCTTGAAGAATAAGGGATGGTAAGAGAAACACGGTCAAGTGTGTATGACGGGTTTACCTACATTGAAAAACACAACTAAAAAATACTTATGGGACAGAAGAACCAAATTAACAGTATATCATTAGGCCAACTTAAGTAATTGAGGAAATGAATATTGTTAATATGTTTAAAAAGACAATAAAAAAATACATAAAGGCCTGTATATATATATATATATTATGATGTTCTCTGTAGGACTGAAATTGGTGAAGTCAGAGACATAGTGCTGGTGGACTGGGAGGGCTTAAGGTTTTCTTCTCTAAGCCCTCATCCTCCATTTCCATATTGCTTCAATAAATCTTCTGCCCAAGCTTGCATCCACATCTGTAAGCAGACACAAAAGCCGGATAGAGTGTCTACAAGTATTTCTGAACAAAATCTTCTTGAGTCCTCTCAGAGATCCTTTTCAGTGTAATTGGCAACATGAAAAATATTTTAGGCCTCCTACATTAGGTCATTTGAACAACTAAGTCACATTAATGGCTTTGACTTATTAAAAAATAAGTAATGCACATCAATATTCTAAATGAATATTACGTAGATGTATAATAGACATCTATAGCTATGTTTACAAGCACAAAATTCTTTGATCGGATTAAAATATTTTCGGATTAAACGATCAGAATGTATCGTTTACATGGCACAATACGATCATGAGGAGCGTTTACATGTACTTCTACTTCCATGATGAGGGTTAACAAATGTCTTCTGAGTGTCCAGAATGTCCATTCAGGTTTTAATGATGGAATATCCACGACAGGTTTTAATGACGGTGGAGACATTACTGCTCTTTCCTGGTTGAGCTATAGGTGATGCGCAGATTCTTTTTTTTTTTGGGGTGAAGCAACGCGTGCAGTTTATCTGCCTTCTTTATTGAATGAGAGAATGGGAGGAAAAGTTCTGGTCTGCTGGAAACTACAGCGCTGCTGTCCCTCCCTCCACAAAATAGCAGAAACCAGTGGATGAAAGACTTGCACAGTCAGGTCAGTTTTCTACAATCAGAATAAGATAATTGATTAAGTAATTACATGCACGCTGTTCGGATTATTAATCGGCATAAACCACCCCTCTCCTTCCGATTACAATTTAATTCGGATTGAGCTGAATCGGATCAAAATAATCGAATGGGGTGTTTACATGATGCATTTTTATTCCGAATGGCCGTTTAATCCAATTACTTATGTCCATGTAAATGTAGCTACTGACTATTCACCTTTATTACAGCATGTGAATAAATGACTAATGCAGTGTTCAAAATTTGGATTTATTTATTTAAATTTTTTACTGTTCATCTTATACTCAAACTTAGTGGCTTTAGGAAGTCAAGGTGCCAAAGTCTAACCCCGCAGCTCCCAGATAACACCTCGATTCCTCTGGAATGGCTCAAGCTTAACATGATCCACTTCAAACAGCTCTCAGTGATGCTGCCTTTGATGTATATGTGTATATATCTGAGTGTGTAGGTGAGAGTGGATATGTCATAGTGTAGGTGTGTAAATGATTGAAGTACTTCATATTTCTTGGTAAAAATTATGATTATGATGACTCATGGTTGAAGATGAAAATTACTTAGAACCTCGGCTCCTAATAGTACTTTTCTTAGTCTTAAGAAAAATACAATGATTTTAATGTGCATCAATATGAAATGTTTATCAAAAACACTTGACGCTTGTCTTTTTAGGAGGTCAGTGCTACCTTCACTGCAAGTACGTTTATGATAAAAAATATATATAAAAACATAAGCAACTGCTTTAATTTCTGACATATTTGGCAACTTTAATGAATGTAAGCCTAAAAAATGTCTGAGAATTGAAAAGGTTGTCGTTTGCCAATGAGATTGGCGACAATATTTGACTTTGAGAAGTCCCTCTTCAGGGTATGCAAGACATTTACACAGAGGCAATGCGTGGAGTTCAGTTGATGTTTGAGCATCATTGGCTGTGACAGAATGACAGTCTGCTTGTCAAACATCATGACAAAAAGCTGCTGCAAGGCACAAGCATCGCTGACAGAATACACCCCTGTTATTGTAAAAAAAGAAAGAATACAGTAATTTAAACATACAAGAACTATACAAAGAAAAATACATACATAATGAATATTAAAAAACTTAATTAATCAATGGTACATGGATTTTACGTTGTATCTTAAAGGAATTTATCAGGGAACTATCTGGAAATTATCCCAACTGCACTACAAAAAACAAGACATGTACTGTATTAAGACATTTGTGTGAAGGTTTCCTATGTTTTTGCAAATGTGGTTAACTTTCCAGGGGTTATCCTTTTTAAAATTAGGATTTTGTATTATTATTTTACCATTTTCATAATTATCTTTCACATACACAAAACCTTAAAGAAAAGCTCTTATGAATGAAGTGTATTTGAAAAATCAGCTTTTCATATCTCCATCAAAAGTTCCCATCACCATTTGCTGCCATCGTTTGAATGTTTAGTCAAAAGTGTCCACAGAGTAACAACATAAAGCCAGGAACCATATTTCAGCCAACAGATCAAGAACTCCTTTTTGGCTGAACCTCTTAAACAATGCAATGATGGCAGAGATTATTTTGTAAAATGTATGACTTGATTCACACGAGCAAAATCACCCAGAGCCAAATGATTCTCTTTAACTGCCAACTAGAGGGTGTGAGCTGCCTAGAAATCCGAGGATCATCTGTGGCCTTGTTTATATTTTTGGTGGTTTCTCAAACAAGTGTGCAGAAAGAACTTGACTGTCTCCCATTTTGATGCCAACACGAGACATATTTTCTGGTAAAAACGTCCTGAAAAATTGGCGAGAAATCCATGATATTTGATGATACAGATGAGCTAATAAGATGATACACTTTTATATATAAAACAGAATAAGACAGAATAAATCTGAGGAAAGACATAGTAAAAAAAAAGAAACTGGATGTATGTCAATAAAATGCAGGGTTGTGTAGGACTAATTATACATCACGATGAATTGATGTAGCGTGTATTTTCATATTTCCTGTCCGTTAAAGATAGGGCATCGTTAGCTTTGACCCTGACAGTGTATTTAAATATTTTGTATACAATTGGTACTTTAAATTTTAAAATGTAATCCACATTTAACAACTTGTTTGGAAACAGACAATTTAAAGATTTCTGTTGATCAAAAATAAGAAATTTCCATATCATATAGTCATGCAGAAGCAACTGGCCACAATAGGAGCTACAATTTGTTTTGCATTTGGTTATCTATGTAAGTTAGGTCAACCAAATTAACAAGTTGCAGTTTGCAAGTACTGCCATTCCATCCAAGCCCATGCATGTGCTACAATGAATTTAGCAAAATAAATTACTAAATAATAAATAAATAAATAAATATTTAGACAATATCCACACAATTTAAACATTTATGTTTTTGAGTCAAATAGATGATAAATCAAAACTGTAGAAGAAAAATGCATCTTATGACACATTCTAAAATAATGTTGATATGCTAATATGCCATGACTGCATAGCTGCATGCAGACCTCTGTTAGTTTTAAAGCATCATAGCTGTCCAAGTGAATTTTGATTTTACTTTGAAACTTATGATTAATTTCATTTTCATATTCATAAAACTTACAGTGAACCATTGTGCCCTTTAGAAGATGGAATTGTCATCTTGGAAGATAAAGGTCATCTCTCAGAACAACTTTGTGTTGGTACAAAGTGCCCTTTACTCTAAAGGTACAAGTGGACCTAACCTTGCCAGGAAAGTTTTTATTATAGCATCTCAAAACCACTATATTTCTATGTATAAGAAAAAAAATAAAACATTTAAAAAATCCAAACAGACGTACAATTTTCTGTGGTCAATATTCTATTTTTGTCATTATTTAAATTTTTTTTTTTTTTTTACTGACTGTATTTTAAATTAAACTTGATCCTTCATATTTTGTGTGTTCTTTTTTTTTTATCTAAATATACAACTTTTAAATAATGCGAACGGTTGCTTATTTTAAGCAAAATCTTAGTTGTGCTTCTTCATTCCCAGAGCTCAGTCAGTGACAATGATGAATGTGGTTTGGTTGTTGAAGTAGTACATTAGTCTGGCAGTCTCTTTATTGCTTCTAATCTAATGCTTCCTTTGAATTTGCACACTGCTTGTGAAATGTACAATTCAGTACCATTCAGCCATAACATTATGATCACTGACAAGTGAAGAAATGTAAAATAGTTATAAAGGGAAAAAAGAGAATTCAAAAAAAGAAATAAAAAATGATATTCTGTTATAGATAGTCAATTCTCACTGATGCAAGAGATGTGCAAAAGTTCCCTGCTGTTGTCCAACCTAACAAAAAGATCTGCTTTGATTAAACTGCTCAAAAGCTAATCTAGATTTTCATAGAAAGGTGTCAGAATATTCGCTGCTTCACAGTCTGTTGTGTATGAAGCTGGAGAGCTACAAACTTGCCAAGGTACTGTCACATTCACTAATAAAAGCACCTGCAACGAGCAAGCAAGTATCAAGTTTGAACCACAAAAATAGAAAGATGGATTGGTCTGGTGAATCATGCTTTTCTTTTATGTTATGTGGATGACCAGGTCTGTGTGTGTTGCTCACCAGAAGAAAAAAATGGCATCAGGATGCACTTTGGAAAGAGGTAAAACCAGTAGGTGCAGGCAGTATATTTTGGAAATGTTCTGGTAGGAAAGGTCAAGCCCAACCTTTTTCTGTTGCTTTGACACATGCCACCTGAGTGAAATGAGTGTTACAGGATTCACCTATTATTGCACTACTTTATGAGAAATACCAAGTTCAATCACCTTAGTGTCAACTGTGCCAAACCATGGTACTAGCTACTTTCTACATATAAGGCACCTTCTTTATCTTCAATAACTCTCAAATGTTTTGATTATATTTGAACAACACTTGTTGTGTAACTGATATTTGAATTTGATATGTAATACCAAAGCCACAACAAATCCCCTCATGTATATTTAAACTTCTACCTTGCGAAGAGTGATAAAGACAGATTAAAAAGAGAGAGAGAGCTAGAACAGTTAGTGACACCCCTTCCCATGAGGAGAACTTGTAACTCCATCAGAACACTAGTAATGAAAAGACTCCGGTGGGAAATTCTCCAAATTGACTAATTTGTAATTGATTCAGTGCATTAATTACCAGACTGGTTACGCATGTGTCGTGGTTAATATTGCACCAATCTGAAAAGGCTGGGAGCCCAGTCTGCACTGGGACTGTTCGGGTGAAGCAGCCATTATTTAATTATGCCACACACATATCTGTGGTGAGACAAGTCTTAATTCGAGAGTAATCACTTTCCCATGCTCCCCTAACATGAGTGGATGTGTGGAAAGAGGATGTTGGATTTGGGGACAGTTTTAGATCCATGTAGCCTGGTTAGTTGCTTCATTAATCATGGGAAACATATTGCTCTGGAGTTGTAAAGTTTCTTTGCATTTTCAGAAAAATAAAAACATTGCAGAACTGTCTAGCAACAAAGGCCATTGCTCTTGCCAGCAACAGGTTGTTTATTTTACAAAATCAGGTAAGAAATATGGTACTGAATATTTCTTACAGTATGTGAGATTTTTAGTAGTAATCAGCACTTCAAAGCTCCATCAGACATGTTTAAAGTCTTGTTTATTTTTACAGCATATCTATAAAAAATGTTATTAAGCTTACATACACACATTATCTGCACATTTGGCATTCATATACTTTTTATAGAAATGTGGAATGTTTTGATGAGTAATTCAAGCATTTCTAATGATTGTTATAGCAACAGTCAGAGTAAGCTAAATCACTGGAGAAAGACAGATCATCTTCAAATTCAGAAACTCATTATTTTTTTCAGTCCACAACAAGGAAAGACGATAATGGATCTTCATTGATTATATTTTTGCTTTGATCAACAGCAGCCATTATGTATCCTATCACTAATGGTTTGGACCTTGTACAGCACAACAAAAACAAGCTGTATAGCCTGAAGCATAACACTTTTTTTTCCTACCATTAATTTAGTGTGGTCATCTCAAAAGTGCCTGCAACAGTTTGAACTATTTGATTGAGCATAAGGAACAGATGTTAAAGATGAAACCTTGACATCTTGAGAACATCTGCTCAGATATGACCCTTGAAAATCAGAATCAAGGGTCCAACTTTACATCATTCACATCTGTACTGCATGAGCCATACAGTTCGCCACAAAGCTCTGATAAGCAAAAAGCATTCATTTAATAATAACTTTATTTATAAATCACTTTCAAACACAGTGTTGAACAATTACAGATGTAAAATCAAAGTCAAAGGTTATAAGAACAGGTAAAACACCAAAAAACAATAACAATTTAAGAAGTAAGGAGCCTGAAAACAACAAAAAAAAAAAAAACATTTTTTCATAACAAATATTTTTATTTATATTATTTTTTAGGGGAAAAAATATATATTGTGAAAGTAAGAATAAAAGGCTCTAATGCTACCCTTTCTCACTCCGAAATAGCAATTGTGGCAAAGTGGCAATGCAACATACTTGCCTGCCACATGACTTGCCCAAAGATACTTTTATATATTCACAGGGGGTGCAAGAGATGGAACAGGAAACTGTGGAGCAACAGAATAACCAGCCCTACAGCCTAAACTACAACTACCTACAATGTAACAAAACACACACACGCACACACACACAGTAGACAAACCACCTTCTTGGTTATTACTTTTACTCAAGGACAAGGGTTTAGCAGGTGTCATATTTCCCCTTTTGGTTAGCTTCAAATGACATTCCAATCACCCTCTAGGGGTGCTATTTTGCTCCTAGCGATGTCAAATTGGAAGTCCGCTCAGACCTTTTGGTGCTTGAAGGGGGGTTGTCACACAGTGGTCCTGGTACTTCTGTCCTCCAGCAGTACCCCACTGAGATTGTTAAGTGTTGCTGTGGGGGAGTCTCAGCGACACTTAATAGCCCTAAAAGCATTATTAGCTAATAAAGGCTGATAGGCCTCCTGGCTCTATAAATTTGAGAGGACATGGGAGGAAGAAAAAAGAAGAAGTAGCTGTTGTGGTGAGAGTTCAGTCTGAGATTTGTGCATCTCACATATAGTGTACTATGGCACATTCTCTCTATCTCTCTCTCTCTCTATATATATATATATATGTGTGTGTGTGTGTGTGTGTGTGTGTGTGTGCGTGTGTGTGTGTGTGTGTGTGTTAGAATTTGAGAATATAAAAAGTAAATCTATGGTAAATGTGTTTGTGCCTACAAAACCTGCCGATGATTTTGCATTGGTTTATGTTTAAAATAAAACAAATACACCAACACATAACATATATGATTCAATGTTCCTAGCTAGAACACCAACCATAAAATAAGGCACAATTAAAAACATTGAAATCCAAAAATCCACAGAGCAAAAGGCCTAAAATAAAAGGTTGAAAAGGCAATCTATCTGCCAAAGGCTACTTAAAAAATACGCTCTTTATAACTTTTAATGTCTTGTCTGAGTTAAGTGATAGCCCAGTAAGATGAAATAGTGTGGAAGAGAAGGAGAAATAGGTGATGTAGCCTCCTCTTCTGACCACAGAGGAAATCTCTGAAATTGAAGACAAAGGTCTGGCTGTCTCCACAGGGATCCAAGAAATCACTTTTCTGACCCACTTGGCTGTGCACATGCTCGCCCTTTCTTTCACATGCACAAAGTCACTGAATGACTGCATTGTCCATAGAGTGTTACTTGGCAGTAAAATGCAGTTGCGGTTTTAAGAGTTAAACAAATCAAGATAACCATGTTTAATTATGATGATAAAGTGCTTAGAATTAATTAAAACATTGGCTATTGTTGTGTCTCTTGCATGTTGCACAAAGATCATGTTTAGCAGTAAAAGTAAAGAGACATATGGATTTTATAGAACCTATATGTTGGTGTTAATGCATATTCCAATGTAATTACATGACATCAAATAATTATTGTTGGATAAAAAGAAGGGTCAAAATTATGTCCTTTCACGTTGGTTTTTGTACAGTTATACATTTTCTGAGTTACTTCTTTGATACTGACAAATAAATTCACTAACTTTGCCATAAAAATTATATAAACAGTGGTATATCTTTCTGTTTGGTTACAGGGATACTCAAAAATACATGGGGAGGTTTCTCTGAACCTTGCCCATTGTAGGTGTATGGTTCAACTTCTCAGATGTGTACAACTTTTGATTATGTTTACTGTACTATTCAACACTTGGAAAAGTTACCCCAAAGACTTCTGGCCACAAAACCCTGTGTAATGACTTGGGACTAAAACCAAGTTGCAGGAATGATGTACAGAAATAACATGAAGCTTACAGCTTTGACTCAATGTACAAACTCCAAAACCAACCTACTTGAGAAACTATAGAGTGTATTTGTGTAAGCCTTGTACATTATAAAGTGCTATGGTAACACAGGCTATAAAACCAAATTCCTATTTTGTTACAACACAAGATATTCCACAGAAGTCCTAAATTATCATTCTTTGTTATTAGTTTTCCATAACAATGATCCACCCACTATAAGCTCAATAAATCAGGTGGTAAGATAAGATGATTTCAATGGTTGAAGTATACCCAAAAGTCAGTCACAATCACAAAAGTTACCTGGCTAATTACAAACCAGGTATACCTTTTTCACTACTCTGACAGCATTTTTTTTACTAATACCTTTCATTATACTTTGTTCGCTTTTTATATTTTTAATATCATGCATCTTTCACTCTAGCCTTCTTTAGGAGAGTTCCCCCATTTACTGTAGATGTCAAAGAAAGAGACGTAAAAGTCAGAGCAATTTTTGCTTCCAAGATAGTTGTGCAGAGTGCTAGACAAAAACCTATGTAATTACAGTAGTAGTCACTGGTCCATTAGTGATAAAGACTCAATGTCTCACATGGGTGGAGCTGGCACTGTCAGTGCATTCATTTCATGGTAAAAGCTGCAATTATACTAACAGAGACTCGCTTTCTAAATTTTGGTTTCCTTTACTTGATTTTCTTTCCTTTTTTTGCCATACATTCACTTTTCTTACCAGCTCTTTTTTCTGCTCCTGTATGTGTACTTTGTCACTTTTGTGCAATAGGAGATTATCTGAATAACACAGTGTCATCAACTCAACGAGCAATTAAGTGAATCTCTCATCTGTTTAGAGAATGAAAATGAGTCATTTTGGGTAGAACAATGTGACTACACCACCACCCTATTCCCACAAGTAACAGTTCACTCTAATGTACTTCTGAAAGAAATGTGACCACACGCACAGTAACACACAGACACACACACACACACACACATATATATATATATATATATATATATATATATACATACATATATATTAGTGCTGGGCATAGATTAAAATTTTCAATCGCGATTAATCTTAAGATATTTTTTAGATTAATCGCGATTAATCTCTATTTTTTATAGAAATGATCACTCCATGCTCAACAGCAAAGGCTGTCATTGGATGAGACATGCGATGAAGGGTATCTAATGCCAATAGTAACCAAGATCCCGCCTTCCTGCAGTGACCACTGGGTTTGTGTGTGAACAACTTCATAGGCAACCCAGAGAACAGACGAAGAAACATAAAGAAACTGTGTTAATTTATTGTCGTTAAGCATCAGCTGTGTTAACGCGATAACAAGGTAATGTGCCAAGCACTAATATATATATATATATATATATATATAAATGTAAATACATACATACATACATACAACTATGTAGTATTTAGCTGATGAGGCAGCAGTTGCATTTCCAATGTCCTAACCTAATATTTTTCTGTTTATGTACATTGCAGTGCAAGCATCGAACAATATGTTGCCTCTCTCTTTTTTTAGATTAAAAATAGACACATGTTTTGTTGCAATGATACATACAAAGAGGTGGAAATAAAAGATACTACCACTTGTATTGCAAACATACAATTTTACATTGCTTGGAACATGTATACAATTGTTCAGGAATAATTTGATAACTGGTAACCAAGCTTAGCAAGTGAGAAGGTTAATAGCCATGGACAGTAAACTCATTTTTGATAGTCACTTTTTTCCATTTCAAATTAATTTAGCTTGCTTGGGTCAGAAACTCCCCAAAGCCACCCACCACACATCACCGTGCCCAGTCTCTCTTGACCATTTATTCCCAACACACTGGTTAAATCGGTTGATGGCTAATCAACATTTAGCTCTGAGTGTGTTATTACACAACGATTGATGGATGGAACAATTACACCCTGTGTCACTTGACTAAATGGCTATGTAATTCTAATGAGACATTATTCAAACACTGACCAGTGAGTACAAGGAGAGCTTAGGCTGGGATGCAAAAAGAAGCAGCAACTTTGATGCAAAAGGATGCAAACATCTGTGTACAAAGTAGAAAAGAGTTATTGAGTTAAACACACACAGCCAGCACCCCCCCCAACACACACACACATATATGCATATATTCCAGACTTGTTTGATTATCAAAAAAAAAAAAAGAAAAAAAACAAACAAGTTTGGTGGTTAGCATGTCAAATATATTCATTTTATTTGGACTTCCAATGCAGGTAGTTAAAACAAGATAATTAGGTGACATAGGTTAATAATTTTGAATGCTCCATTTTGTTTTGTTTTGTTTTGCAACACCAAAAAGTTATAAACACATTTCAAGAACTGCAAGAAATAAGTAAATAAAAATATAAAGTATGTATATATTTCTTAATGGTGCAACAATACATGTATCTGTATTGATTTGTTACAATGCTCTAGGATGCACTTTGTATTGAACAATATGGATTTTTTAAATTTATTTTATCAACTTGTTTTCTGATGATGTGTTGTGTTAAAGGCTCAGTCTGCACAAAATTTAGCTAACTCGAATATGTTTAGAGCATTTTTGGTACTGTTTTTCTAATAAAAATAAGGGGGGGGGGGCAATGCATTTTTAAAAACTTTAAACAAATAAGGCAAAGCAAGCCAGTCTTCTTCCTTTTTCTCCCTTGACGTGCGATGAAGGCTATCTAGATCCAATAGTGATCAAGATCTCGCTTCCCCACAGTGACCACTGGGTTTGTGTCTGTGTGAGTGCATCTTCATAGAAAGCCCAGAGAACAGATATCAGACGGAAAATATGAAGAAACTGTGTTACTGCACGTTAACAAAATTATTAGTTGACTGTGTTAACGCAATAATATATCATTAACGTGCCCAGCACTATATATATATTAATATGTGTAGCTGTAGTTAGTTGCTTCATATTTCTAGAAAGGTTATATAACACTATGATTGTAGGAGTAGGCAGTTTTCCCAAAATATTATTAAAACTACCCTAAACCAGTTGTTGCTGATTTTAATTCTCAACAAGAAGAAAGGGCATGGGCATTCAATCAAAAAGCAATCCAGAACACTATCTTCATATTATAAATCAACAAGGTTGATTTAAAAAACCATGCCTTACTACTCCAGCCAATCTTAAAATGGACTCAGCCAAATAAGTCTCACTGAGTGGAAATTGATTTAAATCCTAAAAGAAGTTGGTCTGTATCATCCACATTTAAATTCCTATTTATGTATTTTATGCAGTGGAGTAGGTAGATATGAAGTTTAAATAGGCACAAGAAAAGCAATGTGGGCTATTGTTACAACCTGGTTCAGCTTCTCCTGTCTACTGACTCTTATTCTGTTTGGCACTGCAACATTATGATAAGTGTGTAAAATGAAGGGGGAATGAAGTTAGGGGATTGTGTGTTTGTGCATGCTTGCAAATGTGAAAAAGAGAGAGCATGAAATATAAAAAAGAAAAATGTGTAAAGAGAGAGAGAGAGAGAGAGAGAGAGAGAGAGAGAGAGAGAGAGATTTAGTACTAGTCTCTTTTTCACAATAAGTCTGATTAGAAAACAAGTCAGCAAAACTATTTTGCCCTGCAAACGTTTGCAGGCCAAAGAGGTCAAGTCCATTTGAGAATTGTGGACTAGTACATTTGAAGGATAACATATAAAAGTAAAGTTTCCCATTCTTCACTTTCTTTCAAACCACATTTAACCTCTCAACTATTTTATTTCAAAGCTATATCCACTCTGAAATATTTTGCCAAGATATAAAAAATGTAATTGTTAACTAAAAGTAAAAAGAGGTACGAGACAATTCACTGCCCTTGTCAGTCACGCAGTAAAATGGGCCTGGTCTGAAGTCTTACAGATGAAGTAACATTGTTCCTGATAAATGAAGATTTAAGAAGAATATTGCTATGCTAAACATAAATAACAAATTATAATGTCATATTTCACCCAATAACATATTCATTCTTAAGCATATCAAGACAAATACAAATTAAACTATATAGGAATAACATACAAACCTGAGAGAGTCAAACTCTGACTATCAACTACTGCATCTTTTCTACACAACGAAGAGTCATTAATTTTCAGGGGCCGCTGCCCTATATCTTATACATTCATCTTTTTCACAAACTGACAAGCTATATATTTGGAAACGGTTGCGGGTGACAGAGAAAACCAGTGAAGTACACTTTATTGAAAAGACATAAATATAAAATTTTATATATATACATCTTCCACCTTATCATCGTGGATGAGTTTGTGTGCCTGAATGATCCTAGGAGCTATGCTGTCAGGGACAATTTCAATTGCCCCTAGCAGGGTCTCCTATGGCAGATCGATCCTAGGTAACAGGTCAGACAAAGAAGGATTCAACAGACTCTTAGTGACAAAAAAGATCAAGGAACTCTGTGTCTTTTGCCCAGACGTTGGTTACCAGGGCCCAAGGGGAGGAAGCGTCTCTCCGATTTCAACCCGAGCGGTGTTCTGTTGTTGGACTTCTGTGCTAGTCACAGTTTGTCTATAACAATCACCATGTTTCAACATAAGGGTTTTTATAAGTGTACGAGGTACCTGGAAACCATGGACTACAGATCAATGATTGACTTTGTAATCGTGTCATCTGATCTGTGGCCATATGTTTTGGACACTCGGGTGAAGAGAGGAGCTGAGCTGTCAATAAATCACCACCTGGTGGTAAGTTGGATCAGAGGACTATGATGTACAGACCTGGTAGACACAAATGTGTACTGAGGGTTTGCTGGGAATGCCAGGCAGAAGAACCCATCAGAAAGATTTTCAACCCATACCTCCTGCAGAACTTCAACCACATCCCAGCCAAGGTGGGTACATTGAGACATTGAGATTTGGCTGCAAGGTTGTTGGACATCAATAACTGGGGCTGAGGTCGCCGAGGTAAATAAAAAGCTTCATGGCGTTAGGGCTCCAGGGGTGGATGAGATCTGCCCTGATTTCCTGAAGGCTCTGAATGCTGATGGGCTGTCTTGGTTGAAATAACTTTGCAACACTGCATAGACATCGGGGGCAGTGCCACTGGATTGGCAGACTGGGGTGGTGGTTCCTCTCTTCAAAAATAGGAGACCAAAGGGAGTGCTCCAATTACAGGAGCATCACTCTCCTTATCATCTCTGGGAAGGTCTTTTCAGGGGTTCTGGAGAAGAAAGTTCAATCAACAGTTGAGCTTCAAATTCTGGAGGAACAATGCGGGTTCCATCTTGGTCGTGGAATACTGGACCAAATCTTTACCCTCACAAGGCTCCTCGAGGGGTCATGGGAGTTTTCTAATCCAGTCTATCTGGGAGTTTGCTAATCCAGTCCATAAAGTGTTTTGTGGACTTGGAGAAGGCATTCAACTGTGTTCCTCGAAGTACACTGTGGGGGGGTGCTACACGAGTATGGGATTGTGGGTCCGTTGTTACGGGCCATTCAGTTCCTATACAAATGGTGTGGGAGTTGGACTCCCCCAGAACTGCCCGTTGTCACCGATTCTGTTCATAACCCACATCAATAGAATTTCTTGATGCAGCCAGGGGACAGAGAGAGTCTAGTTTGGTGGTCTTAGGATTCCATCTCTGCTATTTGCAGATGATGTGGTTTTGTTGGCGTCATCGTGCCGTGATCTTCAGTTCTCAGTGGAGCCATTCGCAGCTGAGTGTGAAGCAGCCAGGACTAGGATCAGCACCTCCAAATTTGATGTTCTGAAAGAGTCTGAAAAGCGTGTTGGAGAAAAATAGAAAAAAGCAAGACTGGCTTACATTGCCTCATTTGTTTAAAGATTTTGTAAATGCATTGCCCCATTTTTAATACATAAAACAGTCCTAAAAAATGAACATAATAAACATCTTTGAGTCAGATAAATTTTGTGCAGAATAATGAGGTTAAATCAACATTTCAAGGATTTTATGTTTTTTTTTTCATTTCAAATGAGTACTACATGAGGAATGAAAAAAAGATACTAAGGTTACAGTTGTCAGCAAAAACTAAATGAATAAATAAATAAATAAATAAATAAATAAATAAATAAATAAATAAATAAATAAGGGAATAAAATGTACATAGTGTGTCACACAAATAATGTATTGCAACATACACCCCTACAAATTCCACCAGAGTGGTCGTTTCTAAAAAATAATTGTGAATATTCACAGACATATACTTAGATAATCATGATTAAACATTTTAATCTATGCACAGCACTATATGTATATGTATATATACTATAACATTGCAGTACTGTGTAAAAAAACACTGCATTCCAGACATGACTGAAAGGTTTTGGGGTGTCTTTGGTCTAAGAACTGAATTACCTTGTAACATACAGGGTAAAACATAGTATGTAATGCAAAAATAGTGGGAAAATTTTTGAGGTAACCTTTGAGACACTTTTAAGTATTTTGTGTTTACTAAAGGATGCTCCTTCTTTTAACATTTTGGAAGTCCCTGGTCAATCTCTTTCACCCCATTTTGCCTCACTAATCATTCTCCTCAGGACTTTCACGTTCTCAATGGTGTCACTTTCAACCCCACACTGTCCTTCTTTGTGTCAAATTAAAGTGATGGAAATGAACTTGAGGAGACACTAATTGCAACTGTCAATCCAATCTAGGTCGGGGCTGAAAGACAGGGGCTCCCTAGCACTTCATCAGTCTTCATTAATATTGAAAGAGTTTGCTAAAGAGCATGGGGCCAACGTAATCTGCACCAATCTAACAGTGCATCAGAAATTAGGAAGTTGGGGAGGGCAGTGATGGTGCTCAAGGGACAAATCTGCCAGTCAAAAAGAAATATGAAGAAAGATGTCAGGAGACATGGACAAACTTCTTGTGAAGATGTTGTTCTATAGAAAGTGGCAAAAAATAAAACAAATATTAGAATCCTGGGGTTTTGTTTTGCACTTGCAATACTCTTGTAGTTTGTTAAAGTTTTGATATTTTTCACCTACTCCTCCACATCAGTGTGTCAGACCACTTTCTGACATAAATTACATATTTCCATTTATAAAACTTTACCGTTGGGGAAAAAAATACTCCAAATGGTCGAATTAGTTATACTGGATAGAACCATCTGATAAACAGTTTATGTTTAGGTGATAATAACTTGTTTATTATGCAAATATACAGTGCAATTATTCCCAAATGAAAATATATATACATATATACATATACTGTATATATATATATATATATATATATATATATATTGCAGAAAAAAGCTTACAAAGCTTACAAAGCTGGTTGACGTATTAGAACTAGGACTTAATACACTTGGGACATTCATTTATCATGAGTTTAAAACTCTCAGATAAATTGTGCTATGTTTTATATGCAGTGCTTTTTAAAATGTCTTTGCATTTATGGTTTACAAATGTAGCTTATCACAAATGTCCTCTTAAAAATTTTAATATTGCATGTAAACAGAATGACCACCTATAATGCATGAAAAGTTGAATGCTGCAGAACATCTAATCAGAATGCAATGTAATATTTAATCAAACACTTAATATTATATCTTACATGTGCATACTCTTTTTGGCATTATTTAAAAGATTTAGGAGGGGGAGAAATGGAATTTTGAAATTGTTTTAAAATCAGATTTTTAATGCTAAAGAAAAACCAGCAAACTCTGTTAAATGAGCGACCATACATTGGGCAGGTTAAAAATCCATTCAGCAACAGAAGCTGACATTAAGATTGCAACAAAGATAAATGACTCAGGTTAAATTGCCAGTACTCAAGCTTTCTCATGCTTGTGTTACATGATTCCCTTAAGCAAAATGTTTGTGCACTCTGCAAACCCTGTTAACCCATAACTGGCCTCTTCACTACAAAGGTCAAGTCAGTTGGGACTAAAACTCCAGGAAGGCAAAACATTTTTGCTGCTTACAATAATATGTAAAGCATTTCACATGCACTAAAATTTTACTAAACTGGACACTGTAAGAAATTCAACCTCTGAATTTTTAAGACACAGTTCGACTCTCTATGATATTATTTTTAGAAATAATTTATACTATTTTATTTCTGAACTTATGAACACAATCAGGGTAACATGAACATAAGGAAAAAAGAAGAGTTTGTACAGCAGCTGTAAAAATAGATAATTGTACTTGTAGAAAAAAAAATAACTGTACATTGGGCCTCATGCAAGAACATTTTCATATTCTTATCCTTAATTTCTCTTACTTTTGTTCGTACAAAGGGTACATACAAACACGCCACGTCAGATTCAACAAACGCTTCTATCTTCAGGAAAAGTGTGCAAATGAGCAGCGTAAACATGATATATGCATATTCAGATGATCGTGCACGAGGAGAGGAGATTAGCATAATTACCACCCCAAAAACCTCATATAAAATTTGAATGAAAAAATAACATATTCTATATTCTATAAAGCTCATTATATACCAAGACAAGTTAAACTTCAATTAATGCATAATTTAGGTGGGTTTGTAGTTTGAAATCTTCATCCTAATATTGTAGTGTTATACAACAGCATTAATAAAAAAATTATTTTCATTTAAACAGTTTATATCATTAGTCTACATTATTACATTTAATTCTAGATCAAACAGAGTAGCCTATTGTCAACATAATTATGGAGTATGATTTATTTTCAACTCGAAAGATCTTCAAACTAATGAAATATAGTTATTAGTGAAGAAAATCTATCTGGATAACAGCAGACTGATGACACGTAAAATATACGACAGGTCTGGACCACTTGTGAATTTTGTTCGTTTCTGATAAAAATAGAAAAAGTTCTCCTAAATCACTCATACGCACAACTTAAGAACAAATATGTTTGTACGAACAGTTCTTGAATGAGGCCCATTGTGTTTACAATACAGAATAAAAATGGGCAGTGAAGGAGTGCTGGACTAATGTGAGAATTTCAGCTTTAGGAGTTGTACTATTGGGTGCAAGGTTACAATGTTAACACAAACATGCCAATATGGTTTCCTTGCAAAACACTGTAAAGACGGGAGAAGACAAGACAAACAAGCATTTAAAAAAATAAAAAGTATTTTATTTATTTATTTTTTTCAGTGCAACACCCACCATAACAGTCCCAAGTGCCCTTAACAGGTAATCATTGTAGTAGAATACAATGGCTATGTGTTCTTTCCACATTTCAGCTAGGAATTTGTAACAAAACAAAGAAAAACTAACCACCCAGTCATTAAAACACCCACTGCTAAAGGCAGATGACATCAGAGAAGTAGCTACAGGCAGGAAATATTCATGACGGAGGACTACAGAGTAAGGATAATTCAGGTAGAGAAAGTTCCAGTTATTTAGTGAATATCTATGGTTTACCTATAAGTGCTGAAGAACAAAGTAGAACTGTTTGTAGTGAAGTTACTGATCAATAAGAAGGGTCTGATCCATAGGCCTTCAAGCCACCACAAAGAAGACTGCAGCTCGGGCTGCAGCTCCATCAGAGACCGTGCTGGATGAACCTTCCTGGCTTCAAAACATCAGCTGCTACATGCTAGTATTTACAATAAAATAAATGCTTTATCAAAACACAAATCTGATTTTAAGAACCTTTTACTATTAAACTCACTGGAATTGATGGACACTGGCATATTTTACACCACACAATAAGTTTTAGTTGCTGAAGCAGGAAATACACAACTGGTCTGAAACATTTAATATATGTCAAACAAATTTTAAACTATTCCCCAGTTTTTTTATTTTGCTGATAGGTCACGTGAAACCACAGATTTGATAAATAATTCATCCCACATCTTTTTTTTTTTATTATTGTCATATTTGATGCTGGTGGCTGCAGTGAAACGCCTCCAACTGCTCTGCCGAATAAAAAAAAAGCCCCAACACAGCCTAAATTTATTTATCAAATATATAAAAATCTACAGTAAGAAGAACAACATGCACCAGTTAAAGAAAGTTCAGCTGAACTGGCTAGTCAGCACAAAAGAATAAGTCAAGTTAAAATTAAATTGGTAATGCTGTGTTCCAAAACTCGCTGCCTCTCATGTCAGACAATGTCGGAATTGAAATGGTCAAGTTATCGTACATTGTGGGATTTTTAGAATTATTGATCATACAGAGACCAAAATTATCATACAAATATGATAATTATTATCTGGAATCTTCTGGTTTAAAATGTTTCAAACACAGAACATTGGTATGTGATTGTGCAATGAAGTTGTCAACAAACTTTACCCATGTCTTCAAAAGGTTTTAGTTTTTGGGGAAATAATGGTTATTATCTCCCATCTTGGGTGTATTTACTGCAGAACTGGGCAACGCATCAGTTAAATGAGAAAGATAAGTTGATGCGCATTCTAAATCTGTGTTTGTCTTGATGTCACTGTCCATACATGGAATGGAACAGCTTTTCCAGAACAGCAGCTTGAAAACTCACTAAAATTAAATTTTAAAACAATTTAGCATTTTTTTAAATAATTTTATTAATACATTTTTTTTATGTCTCTATCATATTTTGTTGGATATGCAATTTGAAATAAATGATGGGGGTTAGACTTTAATGATGACTACACCATTTTCTTAGCTCAATAATGAAGTAAGATTGGCTTTGCCGTTTAATTATTAAATCATAAAAGGCAAGTTAATATGTGGATGACTCAGGATTTCAATTATTGTATGTATATATAATGCAAAAAGCATATTTAACAAAAGTAAAAATGTTTTTTGAAAAATTGCATGTGATTAAAACTGACTGCCAGACTTTTGGTAACAATGTGTGAGAAAGGGTGAAAACCTCTCTGCTGAAATGCAGTTATTAATCACCATGCAAGCGTTGATTCATCTGTCGTGGTGGCAGTTTGGAAGATGGACTCTGTTTACTGCTAAAGCTGTTTGAGGGGCTTTGGGAGGCAGCCATCAATCTCCTGGCTATCTTCAAAAGGAGCCAATGCACAGACATCAGTTTCAATCACCTTGCAATAACAGGTGGTATGGTAAGCTCCTGCACAATAGTTTTCTTTTTTTTTCTCTCCTCAAGGTTATTTTTTTTCTTTCCCCAGGGATGTGTGTTATTAATGTGTCTTCCCATAATAATAATATTCCCTAAAAATATATACTGCGCCCTGCCTTTTGGCTCCCTTGCTGTTTGGCACCTCATGTTTCTAATTAGCATCTTCAATTAACCCATTTTAATTGTGAACCTCGGAAAGGTGGAAGACCTCAGCAAGTCATTGCCATAGGGATATATTTTGTAAATGGCTGGTGGTATATTGTAGGCATCTTGAGAAGATATTGTACTAATGGACTTTCAACCTCAACCTCTATATATGCCCTTTATGTAATGTTAGTTTGTACAGGTGACATTGTGAAAAGGTACGTTGAAATTATAGCAGAGGTGAGAGTAATATTTAAAGGTGCAAATTGGCTCTGTGCGGGAAAAACAACCATCACGCTTGCCTTTGGAATTTGCTCCCCACACTCACAGATAAATAGCCATGCACCCAAACTTCCGTTTTAATCCAAGTCAGTTTGACCCATTGCCCCTGCTGGGGTCTAATGGTAGCAGTTGAACATTTATTGCTCCCTCTTTCTTAATATATTCTGGGTTTTGATTAACATGGTTGGTTTTTGAAGTACTAGGCACAACAGGAAACACTTAATGGCTCTGCTTTGTTTTTTTTCTTTGTTTTCTTGTTTGTATTTTGTTCCATACAAATGAGATAACAAAAAGTCATCTTCTCTTTTGTGTGAACAAATCGTTCTGCCAATTTGTCTTCAAATCAGTGCTATAGGTAAGACATATGAAAACAATCCTCTTTTTCTGAGGGGGTTGGGGATGCTAGGAGGTGGGAGTTAGACTGCCGTCTTTGCAAAGTCTCCGTAGCCCAGTTCATTCTCACAGCAATATTGGGCCAATAAGGCAGTCAGCACTTTGGTTTGACACCACGGGAGCTCTCATGCCCCCCAGATAGACTGAAATCAATTGGAGTTGGATGGTGTTAGCAGTGCAGAGCACTACCAGCATAGACTAGGGTTATGTTTGTTAGATGTGTAGGTCTGATATAGGTCAGTTGTTTTCTTGAAAAAAAAAAAGCCTTTCCCCCACTAAAGAAATTTCCCTGCAATGGCCTCTCAACCTGTTATTACAAGACTATTACTACTCTGGCCTCAGACAAATTCATGGCTGTGATCACACATTTTTTTGTGTCCATTTAACTATAATAAATGTAATGTGCAAGCAAGGTTCAAAGGTATAAATGATCAGGCTGAAATCCAAACAGTATATCTTGTTGTTAAGGCCAAACTACCTGTTTTTCAGCTCCATGTCATGACAATATAGGCAATTCAATCTCAGTTTTTCATCCAATAAGTACAGTTACTGAGTGTGCCTTACCCTACCCCACTGTCATTTATCTTAGAAAGGCTCAGGCACTAGTTCAGATTAGAATTAAATTTATTTTAGGAATGAAAATTACACTTAAAATCATATTCTAAATAATAAATAAATTCATGTTCGTTGCTATAATCTTTTTTGTCATTGTTCTGTCATTTGTGTTCACTCCAAGAAGAAATGACAATTTCAAGGTATTTGGAATTTTACTATTCTGTGCTTATGCCAGCTGTGTAAGAATATAATCAGACACACTCAGGAAAAGGCTGATTAGCCCTGATTAGAACAATGTTCCTCTCTGCTTATCAATTGATCTATAGACACTAATCCAAGCTCTGATTGGTGAGAAAAAAAATCCAAGTAATTGGTATTCTTTGGGCAAGAAGGTCATTGAGAAGGCACTGATGAGAAAGTTTACAAGTTTTTTTCTTCCTTTTTTTAATAAAAAAGTGGAACAATGTGTAAATGTTAATTTCATCTCCATATGCCATGCAATTGCACTTACTGAAACTTTGACAAATCAATGAAAAGGCTCATGGAAGGTAATCTGGGCAATTTCTGGGAATCATTATACTGAAAACTTTTCTTTTAAGGTGATCCTGCAATTTATTATGTTATTTATTGTATTATATGTCTGAACAAAAAAATGTAATAAAAAATAGTTAATAAATTGCAAAGCCAAAGTTCTAAATATCTGTTCAACCCAAATGCACACTGTTTATACACACACCAGAACCTTTAGTTCACTTCATTAGTTTGCTCTTTTCTTACTCTGAGAAAGGTGAGATCCCGACTGCGATCTATGCTCGTGATCTCAAGGTTGCCCATTACAACTTCACAGTTCTCGTAGTATTTCCTCAAGGTGCGATACTGCTGCTCCAGGTCCGACAGAGTGCTTAGCTTGTTCTCTGTGCCAGCACACACTGTAAGACATAGGACAAGCACAAATAAATAAAACAGTGTTAATACAGCTACACTAAAAAAATCTGGATTGTGTTTGCAAATTGGGCTAAAAAATGTTTGAATTACACACACAAGCAAGACATATACATTTTAGACATTTATTGTAGAATAGCAAAACTGGAAGACTCGATTGCAACTCAAGTCTTCACTTCATCAGGCCTTGACAGTCCAGAACTCCTTAATGACAAACTGGGCTGCTCACTTGATATGTAATTAAATAGAACCATCTCCACACATCAGACAACTTGCACACCCAAGACAACACAAGCCATCTGCCCAATCAGCTGGTGTTACCTAACCTTGCATTAAAGCACACACATTTGTTGTTCGCTGCATAGAAAATGGCAAAAAAAATTATTTTAGGGAACTGTAATACATTTGCAATTGCAACAGCTAAATTATGTATAGCTAAAGATACGCATGTAATAATTTATTTAAATTCAGTGTCTCTACAATTCTCTCCAAAGATTATTTAGGAAAATCCCTAAATCGCAAGCTATATTTGGAGAATGCTATTCATTTTTCTGATGCAAAAGTAAAATTTGTATTGGTGGTGTGGCTTCTCCCATCTCTTGCTGACAAAGAAGCTATCACTGTGGCAGAAGGGTGACGGGTCCCTCCCTGAGTCTTGTCACACTGTCACCCATGAGCTGTTACCCTTCTCTCTGAACACCTCCACCTTGAAAGATCTTTACCAGCGCTTTGCATTTTAATCTAAATCCATGAGCTATACTGAGCTCCCAGTATTGTACAGTGCACTTTACTCTTATGCTTGGTGTAATATAAGCCAAGCATATTTAGCTTCCCACATGCATAATTCAGAAAAAAAAACAAAAAAATAATTCCATTTGTTTTTCACTTTCCTTCTAAACAACAAATACATGAGCCAAAAGATGATTCAGCCTTGGAGCAACACAAGCTGTAAAGACAAACGGGATTGTTTTTTAAATACTTCCACATCTAAGCAGATATTAGACAAGTGGAGCCATTCCAATGTGACCTGGACAATACCCATATGAACAGGTGCTGATTGGCTGTGTTCCACGGAGCATACCGTGGTGCTCAGGAATGATATACGGCAGACCTGGGTGTTTTCAATAACAGTTAGCGTGGGCTAGAGGGGAGCGGGCAGAGGTAAGGAAGGGTCATAAAGTGAGGATAGGTGTAATAAACTGTTATTGCACCCTTGGGGCAGGGCACTGAAATTAGAAGAAAGGGGCATTGTGGTATGTGATATCTGGCAAAATTTACTTTTTACACCCATATGCTTCCTCAAGTTTAGCTTAAATAAGCCTGCAGATTAAAAAAAAAAACATACTGGAACATGAATATAAAGGATATTTTACTTACAATAAAAACAATCACTGTAATGAGTATGTTTCTGTCAAACATGACATAATGAATGTTGTTTAATTAAAACCTTTCACCATGTTTTATTAATTTTATTGTCAGTGTTGGACAGACAGTGTTTTCTTTGCCAAAATTAATAAAAATAAAATCATAAACACTCATAACTAACCTCTTGAATTACTAAAATATACATTGAGATCGGTTGATGAAACCATTTAAGAAACTTTCACCTTTTGAAAGTTTTTTATTCAGTATGCATTATTTGTTTATTTGTTTGCCAAGACATCTGTGCAGCTATTTAAGCTTTATGTCAATTTAGAAGCAGGACTTTCTGAACATGTGGATACGTTGATATTCTGTCTGACTCATTCAGAAATAGACATATCGTTTTAACATTTTAAAGACTGATTTTAGCTTGCTTTCTCTCACCTTCACAGCTGTATGCTGATGCAAGCTGGCAGCCGCCAGTGTTGAGTTGGACTGAACCAACTAAAGCTAAGAGAGGTTGGGGTGAAATAGAATACTATTTTTAGTTAGGTCTTTTGTTTTTTGTTTTTTTTACTAAAATTTAGTTTGTAAGTTAGAAAGTGAAATTAGAGTCAAAATAATACCACCTGGTAAATCATAATGTTTCACTCCCAAGCTAAAAAAAATGGAGCATCTGCTTCACTGATTCTACTGAGAATGCAGCAATTTACATGATTTACTGACATTTGTGTCACTTTTTGTTGTTATTTCAACATTTTTCTTCAAATTGTTAACATACTTGAGTCATTTTATTTTTAAAAAAGTCTAAAAAAGAAGTTATCTTATGATCTTTGTATTTACAACAGGCATGAAGGTTTGGTGTCATCTAAAAGAATGTATCATAAAGATGATACGCAGACAAATTACTGCACTCATTCTTCATTGTTGAGACAAATCACTTTAGATAGTGCATTAATAGTTTTTGCAAAAATAAAATTCAAAATTGTAAGCCAAAGAGCAAGTAAGTTTCTTTTTCTTTTAAAACTGAACTTCATTTAAATAGGTTATTGCATCTCTTCACACTATCTAACCTGTCACATAGGCCAAATCTTTCATTCATAACCTTTTTACATCTAAAGCACTTTGTCTTTTGCTAAACTAAAATGTGCAAGTAGCATGTCACTCAGAATAATTATAGTATGGTTATTGTCGCTCTGATGTTAAGGGTTACTGTCTTTCCCCTAACAATAGTTTGTCACAAATGTTTCTGTAAGCATTTCTGACTTTATAAGGTCTCTAAAAGCATTCAGTTCTGTTTTGCATTTACATTCTTGCACAGAGGCACACCCCATGTATGTAAAATTTGGGGCAATTCTGTGTTTTTACAAGGTGTTAAAGTTTATGATTTTAGATTAGGTGGAAGTCAAATGTTTTACATAGTTTCTTATATCTTTTTTCTTTTCTTAGTTGGGATCCTTTTATCTTGTTACCTTAATGACACGTTACAAAAAAAGCTACAACTCTGCATGTGCTTTAGGTGGTGCCGACTGCCAAGTGAACTACAACAAACCATCTGTGCTGTTTGGAGCATACATGAGCTGTTGCAGATTCACTGCAAAGCTTAGCAATAGTGGTTAAATGTCTTGTTGTGGGTTTATGAGCACGAATAGGTTGTAAATAAAAGACTTCAAGATGTGTTTCCCCCTTTTGCACAGCATGACCTAATCAATTTGTTTCCATGCTCAGTATGTTACATCTTAGCCAGTACATCATGATAAAGGCTGCATAAAACATAGTTTCAGCCATTCATAATGGCCAACCTGCCTACTGAGCATGACATGCTATAAGGCCCTGAGTCATCAAGAGTTTATCATAGTGCAGAGGATGCAGGAATAAACTGCAAAATCAAAATGAATCTTTGAATTGTTTAAAGCTTATAGTTATTTTTATATGGTCAAATCATATTTGTTTGATGGATTTTGTTGCATTTGATACTCAAAGCTGAATCCACCAATGATAATCAGTGTCATTTCTTTTTATACTATGTTTACCCATGCAAGTAAATAGTTTTATTGTGTTTATAAAGAATTTCAACCAGGAGGTGATATACAACATTAGAGCCAATGAATGAGAATACTAATTTAAGTTTTTTTTTAAATACACAGAATTATTGTGAATACAAGGCATTCAGATAAAATGCTCCTTGGTAAATGTATATAGTCTGAACAGACATTTTTTTAACTAAAGTACTTTGACATGGACAGCATGTGAGAAGCTAGATAATGCTAATTGCATATTTATCAAATTGACAGATAATTAGACCGATAGCTCCCATATTTTTTTTTCTAACAGATAGCTACTAGACAAAAACACAATGCATCTATCACTGTCTCTGCCACAGTGACTAGGGTCAGTGGGTTCTTTACATCAAATATATATATAAACAATGAAATGCTCAGAAAGAGACTGCAGTGGCCCAGAGCTGCATTTTCATCAATTTCAATTTCATAAATATCCTTATCAGGATCACATAGGCGCTATATTGTCAAGATTCCTGCTCACACACAACAACTTCATCAATACTGCCTTGTGTGATTATTGAATGTCTATAAAGCTGGCAAATCTTTGAGGTTTATAGGCTTCTGCCAGTGAAACCCACAAAAGGTCATCTCAATAGCCAGTAACTGACTGAATTAAATAAAGTTGCAAATGTCACATCCATAAGTGAACACTTCAATAGATACGCTTGGCTAATGTGTCTTGAATATACAGAAGAACCTTGGTAAATCTAAGCTGAACCATGTTCTTGCATATGAAAATACTATGTGCCACACTAAAAAACAGCTTTTGAGGTCAGATCCTCCCATTGTCCTCTAATGGTCCCCATTTGAGCTTTGGTGGGTAAGTATGAGTTACAAGCCGCTGCCTCTGATGGCAATCATGGCCCAGATTATTGTCCATCTGTTGAGCAGCTTAATAAGCATCAGATACAATAACTAGATGACTGTTCATAACGATGTCATGGTTCAGTAACATTAACCTCTCACTGCCCTCTGAGTTCTAGTCACCTACCAATGATGCTGTGGCTGTCTCCATATGGTCCACTATAAATTAGCATTCAAACTCTTACTTTTCTCACAGACAATAGCTTGCAGCTGCACCTTGAACTTACAAATTCCAATCACATTGTATACTTTTATTCTAATGCAAATTAATACATGGACTGTGAGAATGATCAGTGTGTGTTGTGTAATGCTAAGTCTCACTTTCTAACTAACTCATGTGACAGCACATAAGCTCAATAAACAGACTGTACGCTACAGTAAGTAAGTGACAGAATGACAATCCACTCTCCAGTAATGAAAGTCAAATATTTGATGAGTAAGGCTCTAGATATTTCAGGAACTGGTGGTTGCTGAAACAAAGGTAAAATAAAAGAAGAGAGTAATTATTTGCTCTGCTTGTTAGGAATGGCAAGTTCACAATATGATGAGTTGTGTTACTGTTTAGTTGAATTTCGGAGTGAATCTTCATTTGCTGTACCAAAACCATATGCTGTATTTCCCAAACCAAAGTGAGACCAACATACACCAATGTTTTTTTTTGGTGATACATTATGAAATTAAATAATTTTTAGAAAAACTTTTTTTGTCTCCACTCACTGATTGGACTGAACATTAATACCTCTTAGATAAGACAAAAACATTTCTCTAGTCAATGCAAAGTTAGATCTTTTTTTTACATGTCATTCCATTCTAGTCTTTTTTGTTTGTTGTTTTTTTCTTCACTCACTGGCTAAAAACAAGGTCTGGATTAAAAATCTAAATTATTTGATTAGTAAATTATAGTTGGACAAAAACTAATTGGGAAAATCCTGTGCGGTTATCAAAAGAAAATATCTATCATTTCAAATATAAATAAAAATGCTGCTGTAACATCCTCCAAATTGATACAATTACAGAGTTCATTTTTGGAATAAGGATTTTTTTTTGAGTAATATGTAATGTATGTAAAATGAAACAAACAACCATTCACTCTCACTCACACCTAGGGACAATTTAGAGTTACCAATTAACAGTCATGTTTTTGGCGTATGGGAGGAAGCTGGAGTACCCAGAGAGACCCCACACGTGCATGAAGAAAACACGCAAACTCTACGCAGAAAGGACTCCAGGCTGGAATTTGATCTGACAACCTTCTTGCTGAGAGGCAACAGCTCTACCAACTGAGCCAACATGGTGGATATAGTGGATTTTATTTTATTTTTTTTGCAGACACAACACATATATCGTATTTATTTTTGTCCATCTTCCTCTGAGTGTACCTGTGGGATTTAAAGTTGTCTCAAAATAATTTAAAAAATCTATCATGTCACAGAGCAGTGATTAGTTGTACACAGGTTTACTGACAAATGTAGGACTTATTTTGTACAAAGCAATTTAGGCATGTTCTACTCCTACATCTGATTTTAGATCAACAGACTCAAAGCTAAACATTGTATTCAGCAAAACATTGTTCTTAACGAGCTACACATTTATTCCATTTTTTTACGTATCATGAACTAGTACTTTTAGTTTGTGTTTGATTGTGTGTAGATCATAAAAAAATAAAGAACTGATGTCTTTTTTGAACAAGTATTAGGGAATTTGGCAAATGCTCTAAAACTCATTGGGCCTCATGCAAGAACATTTTTGTATTCTTGTCTTAAATTTCTCTTACCTTTTTTAGTACGAAGGGCTCGTATGAACATGCCATGTCAGATTCAGCAATCACTTCTATCTTCAGGAAAAGTGTGTATATGAGCAGCGTAAACATGATGAATGCCACATGTATGTATTCATGTGCTCATGCACGAGAAGAGGAAATTAGCATACACCATATAAGGCTATGCTTCCTGCCCCACATTCCAGGAAGCGTCCATTCATGAAAATTACAGCGCAAAGTAAAAGGAAGAACTTCATGAGTTTGGAAATTGAAATCCTGCTTGCAGAGATCTAGAAAAGAAAGTCTTTCATTTTTAGCTAAATGAGATGAATTACAACTGCTATTCGTGTCATGTCTCCCGTGGGTTGCTATACAGTCACAGAAACAAAAATTTAAATCATATTCATCTCTCTCCAGTCCTACTCTTGTTTTCCTTTGGTCAAATATTTTTAGTTCGAGTGTAAACAATTGTGTTAAATAATTTTCATTTAATCAGAAGAAGAGCCACCGCCCGGATCAATATGCCAGTCCCCCGCCGTCTCCCACACATGCAAGTGATGTCAGATGCGATTCTGATAAATCAAGAAAGGCTTTTAAAATGTCTCCAAAATATGTCTGGCACTTTGGAGAAAATAGCATAACTGATGTGCTGAATAAATCTCCAAAAAATAAAATGTGATAAAAAAAAAAGATGTCTGAATAAAGCTGTTGATCATGTTCACTTCCTGTTGACCTCAATGTAACCGAGACAAATTAAACTTCAATTAATGTATAATTTAAGTTCGTTTGTAGTTTGAAATCTTCTTATTAATATTGTAGTTTTACACAACAGCACTAATACCCAATTTAAATTATATTGTTATTCAACATTATTATATTTAAAATTATAATTCTAATTCAAACAGAATATCCTATTGTCAACATAATTATAGAGTGTGATTTATTTTCAACTTAAAATATCTTCAAACTAACGAAATATAAAGCTATTATTGAAGAAAATCCATCAGGATAACAGCTGACTGACAGCATGTAAATTATAGGACAGGTCTGGACCACACGGGAATTTTGTTCGTATCTTAAAAATATCTTAGAATACGAGAAAATTGGTGAATGCCACAAGTTCTTCTAAATGACTCATAGGCACAACTTAGGAACAAATTTGTTTGTACGAACAGTTCTTGCATGAGTCCCATGACAGATGGGTAAACAGATGGATAAATGTGTAGGTAGATTGATGGATAGATTGGTAGGACAGAGACCTGCTAATATGCTGATTTTAAAATTAGTTCAATTTGAGAGTTGTGTTTAGCTCGATTACATGCAAAGAATAACAGGTTAAAAGAGAACGCTAATATTTTAAATAATTCTGTTGACAGTTTATACATGTACATTTTGGGAAAAAGACAAACAGGATAGTCTGATCTTTTTTAAATTTTTTATCATTTTTTTGGCTGTTTAATAAAAACCTGCCTTAGATAATGCTTTTGAGTGTTGGCTTTTGTTAGTGCATTTAATTCTTACCTTACTGCTTTGTGTTCATATATAATTTTTTTTCTAACATAAATAGCTGTAAGTAGTTGTTTCTTGTTTTAAAGAATGTGTCACAATGATAATGTGGGAGGGAGTAGGCATTTTTTTAAAGCTCCACAGACTAGTACTAAAAATACAACATGATAGCTTTCATATAAGATATTCTGCAAGCTACAATTCTCAACATTGAGACAATGTAAGAAACTGTGGACAATCTGTCAGTCAGGACTATGGTCTGAATTCTTTACATGGGCAGCCAGATATGCAAATCTCCTAACCTACTTTGTCGGTATTAAACGCTCTTTCATTAGGGTCATTTAAACACTTCTATAAGATATAATCATTAAAAAAACAAAAAAAAAACATGTTGATTGACTGTATGATGCAATTAAAGTAAGTGCTTTATATCAACTACCATTTGAGAAAAACACAAAATGTCTATATTTGTAGATTTGGGCTTCTTTTGAAAGCAGACTCGTCTGTGCCTCTCCCCTCATTAGAATACGTCAGCATTCAACAGTGGGGTCTTATTTTTTCTTTTACAATTTGAAATTTGTACTTTCTAAAAATATACTTGTAAATGTGGCATCATTTCTAAAAAGAGATGTCAAAAATGGCTTAAAATGCTACAGTACCAATGCCAAGTCTGCATGTGGCTTTACCTCTTTTTTTTTGTCATCTCAGATGTTTCCTGCTAACACAAGGTGGCATGAAATTCACATTTTTTTGTGCTGATAGTAAACCCAGAGGTGGTTGATATCCCAATTGTGTGCTAAAAATCTTGTAGAAGATAGGTGTCCTGTCAAATGAATGGCTTTCATATTGAGTTGGTGTGTCTCTGTGCTCATGTGCAGCTGTCTGAAAGAGTTGAACATGTATGTAAGAAAACCTGCTTTGCATAGGAACCTATGCAACTTGAGCTGATGTGTTTTATAAACATGTTACAATCTTATTGGAAATAAATTTACTAAATGACTCAAGGAACAGAAAAATACATTACAATCAGAAGTTAGTGTGTCCACAAAAAGTCAGATTGGCTAGACTTACTTTCTGTAAATCAACTATTCCTACAAACAGTTGCTTTCACTGCTGGAGCCATAGTGTATGGCTGGGAACTAAGAGGCTTCACCAGCTTGCTGGAAGGGCCCCCAAGGGTAGCTGATGATGAGTGGAAGTGTGCAATTCAGAGACTTTTTTTTCTTTTTTTTTTGCCGCTAGCTTGTTTTCAGCCAGTTCGGGGATAAGAACCAGTCACCTCCCACAAACCTGCTTTTCTTGCCCTGGGCTCCAGCTACTTTCGTTCCTATACCTTTCTGTCTCCAATCCCAGATCTTCTCTATCTGTCACTCTTCATTCAGATCCAAGAAGCGAGCCTTAGTTTTATGACTGAGTTAAAACTTTTTTTTAATTAGTGTATCTGGGATGATACTTTATCATTTAGGCCAGCAGGATAGTTAAAATGTCACCTCATATTCTCCATGTCTCTAGCACCTACCAGGTTCCATTCCCTATGTGCGGTCCTACCTATGAATCTTAATATTGTACCCAAACAGTTGCCATCAATTATCCTGGCTGCTTCTGCTAACTCTTCCCCTGCCTCTCATTTTTCCTTATTAGAAAAAAAAAGGGAAAAGCCCCCACCCCCTTTATTTATTTATTTATTTATTTTTGCTGAGATAGAATTTCCTCACTTGCTTACTTAGGATCTAATTTCTCAGAAGGTGTGTGATCCTATAGAGCTTTCTACAGGTTAAACATGTAAACAGTAGGGGTGCAACAATACAGAAAATTCACGATTCGGTTCAGTTTGATACTTTGGTCTCATGATTCAATATTTTTTCAATACAAAATAGTGCAATTTCCATGCTTTTCTTAACTTGTAATTTATCGGAAATAAGTTTGAACATTTATTTAACCTCAAAAGTACAGTTTTTGAATAAAATGTTGATGAAACAGCAAGTTTCTCAGTGGATCTGCGCTCGACAATGCAGCCTAGGTGGAGCAGAACACAGATCCACTGATCCTTCAAAACAGAGCATCTTCAGAAGACAAGTTGATAAAATAAATTTTAAAAATCTGTAT
>JARVJO010000061.1:10086322-10102737 GCA_031762555.1 Cynodonichthys magdalenae
TAAAAATAAATGTAGTGTATTTTGTTTGTGTTTTTGTGTCCAGGTTAAAAAAATAGCTGGACATTAAGTTCAGATAAGTTTATATGCAGCAGTTTCTGACTCTTAAAAATGTGTGGGCAGAATCAATCACCAGTATTTGTGTAATACTGTGGGGAAAAAGTACTAAAGACTACATTTACCTGTACTGCGTACATCTCTCTGGTAGCCACATAACAAATGTCTAACCCTGCTTTAGGGCTTATGCTGTAATCTCTTCTCAGCTTATGTTGCTAAAAATGTGGGACAAGTCATAACTTCAGACACCAATAAAAGAATGAACAAACTCCAGGAATTTACCAGCAAAGAACTTGTAACTTTACTGATAGAGCGAAACAAAGTGATAAAAATTACTAAAGTAAATCTAAGCTAATCTTTAAAAAGTTTATTTTTTATTTAATAATATATGATAGGATTTTTTTATTTATTTAGATGGGCATATCTTTATAAACAAAATCATATATTTATATTTTTAATCAATAATTTGTTTCACTAAGTTTACTGTTACAGTTTAGAGAAGCTATCTGAGCAGGTAAAACAGGATTAACTACAAAAGTCTGCAGTTAAAGCTTATACAAGTCAAGCCATGTCCTTCAACTGTTTAACCAGCCAATCTGCATTACAACAGAAGAAAATAAAAGTAATTTGTTCAAAACTTGCTGGAACATTAAAAATAGTAAAGAAAAAAAGGCTCAATTGTGTTTTAGAACATTATTTACCCAAAAGAAAAGAGCATCCAAAATAACCTCAACTATCCATTTGAAAAGAATGACTTTATACACACATTGTTCTTGTTTGCTTTCACCAAGTAAAGCAAACAAATCATTTTATGCCAGAGTAAATGAAAATGTGTGTGCGTGTGTGTGTCAGTTGTTTCAGTTAATCTAGCTGCAAAACAAAAGAAAAAGAAACAAAAATCCTACAAAAAGACATATAAGCAAATGTTGCACAGCGACAAGATGGACAATCTTTGACCATTTGTACTTTTTGAAGAGTATTATGCATCACAAGTACTTCAAAATGCTAAAAGAGCCCCAATGAAGTTAAATTCAATAACATTTTTAAGCTGGCAGAGAGAACTTTTTGGTATGTTTTTTATGATTATACACAGATTCTGAGTACGCATATTTCTGCTTTGCATGACTTCAACTTTGATCAACAATATGAAGTGATTTTACTCATCACGCATGTGGTCATCACTGATGTGGAGCACACAGGGAAGAAAACAAGAAGCGCATTACCTGGAAGACAAAAGTAAAACAAAAAAATACACACTGTTAGATTCCAGATTATTTCATGCAATAATTTTTTTTTCAGTCACATTCCAGCAGGATAATAAAGTAATCTTAAAACTGCACTGTTTGTTCATTTCTCTGTTTATTTTCCAAAAGACCACAAGAACTAATTCACAAAAGAAGTAAATAAAAAAAAAAATTTGGTGTTTTACCAAACTTTTTGAAATAAATGTATGAACCTGATCTAAAGTTTATCATAGGAAATGTAGAGTGTGTTCTGCGTTTGTTGATTTTCATCATACAAAGGGTCAGTTTGAGGACAAAGTGATGAGTCTCGCAGTTACCCCCCCCCCCTGTTTATTTATTTATTTTTGGGGTGTTCTTCCTGCTTTGCTATCTTTCTTTTCGTTCTCCTAATTCTCCTTCACCAGACAGACTGGTTGCCTATTTGATTTGGCAGCAGTAGCTAAATGTAATCTCGCTGTAACAGAGGTCTAGGTGATGTTTAACCCTTTCAAGGTAGCAAGACAGGGAAATCAATCACTACTATAAAAAAAAAAAAATCAGCCCTACCCTGTTACTCACTTAACACCAATTCCTGTGCTGGCTGTCATGGAAAGGAAACCCTTGAGAGAAGGAAAGGGGTCAAATCCATTTGGGTAACCATGGGAAAATGTCACAGGAAAACAAACATCTTCAAATAGTTGACCTGTTTTGAATCTTGCTCTTTTCGCTAACAAAGTCCTTTTGAACATGTTACAACTACATGAAAATCTGCAAACTGATGTGTCATTTTTAAACATTCCCAGGCAATTCTGGGACTAAGATCAACCCAATGATTTAATACCTGTACCACAGGCAAAACAATCACAGGAAACAAGTTGCAATGAATGATAAGCTTTGGGGACAATAATTAATCATATTTCTTTGGAAGCAGTTTGCCTGTCAAAACCTAAAACAATACTTTGCAAGTACATTTATGTATGTATTATATAGAGACACAACACACTGTATTTGGGCATCTGAATGTAGACATGCTTGTCCTATTTTAAAGAAATGCCTTGTGGAAATTCTATAAAAATACAAAATTAAACAACAAGAAACAAAATAAAAAAATTAAATAAAAACAAAAACTAAAAACTTTTTTAATAATGGACTGTCATGTCATTTAGCTCATAGGTTACAAATCAGTGAAAATGTTAAAAAAAGGCATTGGTCACCTGAGAATGAAGAGAAAATGTCAGAAACGAAAAAAAAAGTGTTGGCAGCCCCACCTCTCTGATAAAATTCAGAGTTCTGTTTATGAGTCTGGCTCTCTATTTGCCTTTTACTCTTTCATCTTGATTTCTTCTTTTCTTTTTGACACAAAAACTACATGCAGTGCAGAGTTGATGCCCCTCACAGTGATAATTAATTGTGACTCAGGGCCAAGAAACAAGCCTCTTCATTTAAAGATCAAGCATCTCAGTGTCCAGCGCTCATTGCACTAGGTTTTAATGAGTACATCCCCCCTAACGCTACAGTCTCTTCATCTGCCACAGCTTTTATTTTTACCTTCCACTTCTCTTCAGTTAGTATTTCTTTGCCATTAGGTGTCTTCTCT
This sequence comes from Cynodonichthys magdalenae, assembly GCA_031762555.1. Lineage (NCBI taxonomy): Eukaryota > Metazoa > Chordata > Actinopteri > Cyprinodontiformes > Rivulidae > Cynodonichthys > Cynodonichthys magdalenae. The sequence goes on from JARVJO010000061.1 coordinate 10,089,197, forward strand.
TGTTGCTTTCCCAAATGTTCACAGATAAAAGGCGTCTTATTTAATGACTTGACTAGCAGGGTGACACAGTTGACAATTGTGTGGTCAGTGATTGCCCTTTTGACTCATGATTACAAACGAATATTGTTTGCCACACAGTGTAAAACTGCTACAATGTGCCCCAAAAACTCAAGGTTGTCCTCTCCTGAATACTAAAGAGATTATAGAGAAAATGTCTTCTGTTTTGTTTGTTCGAGGGATTAATTTCAAAGCTGCAACAGCACTCATTCAAAGCGCATTCATAGACAAAGTCGTCACGGTTCAATAATATTGGCAAGGGAGACGCAAAGGCAGAGCAAGTAAAAGTTTTCATCATGTAATAGAGAAAAGCAAAGAAAAGGTAGTCATGAAGAAAAAGGCAATATATATATATTATTTGAGGTAAGCTACAACATTAACGTTGCTTAACAAAACTATCACAATGACTTGTTCTTGGAAGAAAAGTTAGATTTCAAAATACGTTTTTCAATCAAGACCAAAAGAAGAGTCTAAGTATTTCTTATTAATTAATAGAGTATTGAATGTAATTACATGTAATTACACTGATGCTCACCAACAAAACAAAACAACAACAACAAATATATAAGCTGGTAATAAAAACCCATCTAAAGCTGCATGCACATAACCGGTTAGTTCTCCTTAATAGTAAAACAACCTAATAAGTCAAGGTTTGTGAGGAGATGTAGACTTTCCAATGGTTAACAATTGCCCATGCTTAGCTACAAAGAAGTGCATTTAAATGTGTGAATACCACAGTGATTTACAAACATTTTATGGACCCAACACCATATGTCAAAATTAAAGAAATAGCTAATATATTGAATCTTTGCTTTGACTGTCAATCAAATTGTTAGGAAAACAAGTAATGTGCTTAAAGAATGAAAATGGATGCAAACAAATTAGATAAACACATATTAGATCAGTCTCAGGGCAAGTTAAGGCAAAATTTTCAACCTCAGTGATCTATAGACATCGATACATTGTAGAGTCCCTAAAGAACATTGAATGTCACCACCCCAAAGCCGTCTGAGGACCTAAAGGAATGCTTATTCCCATTTTGCACAAAAACAGGATGTTTTTATTTATTTTTAATACAAATCTGTTTAGCATATCCAATAAGGCATTAAGATGGGATGGATAATTTAAGATGAACCACCTGACACCTGTTATATAATAAAACACACACAAAAAGTGTATGGCTACGAAAATAATGGAAATGTGTTTGTTTTACATTTGTAAATAACGGTTGTGATAATTTAGTGTCATTCTAGACCAAACAGCAACCATCAAAACCTGGAGTAATAATTTCCTGTACCACCATAACCAAAGAGCTAGTGGTCCTCACTCTCTCCCCTTTTTTCTCGCTTTACACAACGAAGACAGCCAATATGTGCCAGAGCGACATATCCTTCCCCCCCGATAATGGAATTGCCCGGCTGTAATAATAATTTGAATTTCACACCCTGCTGCCTCAGTGCGAAAGGATCGCTGGAGCCATGGCATAAATTAGCCTCCGTGCACTGAGCTGATCGATGAGTGCCCCGTCCGCCACCTATTGATCAGGGACAACTCCTGGGGATGCAAGGATACTCTGCATGTGTGGACCTTCATACACATCACAGTGTTCTTCATCACAAATGAACAGAAAACAGTAAAGGATGTTTTTAAGTCTTTTTGTGGTTTGGTGCTGACCTTTTAACAAACATTTTTTTTCATGAGAATGCTTGATAATCAATTTGAGTACTCTCTGGAGATTTATATATACTTAAAAAATATATAAAGATTTTGCGTAGGCAGTCATTTGTGTTTTTGTTTGATTAGTGATTAATTTACTAGAGGAAAATAAAAATATACTTAGCTCTTAATATGCTGTAATGGTTGGTGCTCTTATAAATAAACCAATTTTGAATTAAAGCAATGCAAAACCAGATAATTTTAGTTGCAGTAACGACGGAAATCAAAGAAGGCAGTTCTTTAAAAGAAATATACAGGCACACAAACAATTCTGCAAACATGCATTAAATCTAGACCAAAATATCTACAGTCCCACAGTCATTCATTTACACATTCACAACTCTAGAGTCAAAGCTGCATTCAAATCAACTAACAAACACAGATGAAAACATTAACCTAGATTTTTTGAATGATCACACCACTGGATTAAACACTGAGAACATGCTCAAAGCATCAAATTCACAGTAAATGCACATGCTAAAACAGCAAGCAAACGAGTTCTACCAACAACAATCCTGCACTGAAGTATTAAAAAAAAGAAATCAACAAATTCATAAATCGATAAATCTGCAACTAAACAAATCTTTGAATGAAAACACACAGGAGAGGTAATTTCTCTGACCTTTCTGCTACAGGTCTGTGACTGTTGGTGCAGCAGGGAGATTGGGGCCAATAATGATGAGAATCACTTCTCAGTTCTGGCCTTTTGCCCCCAGTGTGAGGGAGGAGGGGGCTGAGGAATCGATGAGTGTCATAAAACCTCCCTGTGTTATAAAACAAGCACAGTGCTCACAAGTGTCTGCATATCACACCAGGGGTGCAGCAGCTTCAGAATCAGGATTGTCTTGAGGCAAAGCTGTGTGGCTCCTCAGAAAAAAATCAATTAATTAAAAAAAATAAATAAATATATATATATATACATATATAGTAGGGGTGCAACAATACAGATAATTCACGATTCGGTTCGGTTTGATACTTTAGTCTCACGGTTCAATATTTTTTCAATACAAAAAATAGCTATTTCCATGCACTTCTTAACTTGTAATTTATTGGAATTAATTTTGAACATTTGTTTAACCTCAAAAGTACAGTTTTTGAATGAAATGTTGCTGAAACAGCAAGTTTCTCAGTGGATCTGTGCTCGACAATGCAGCCTAAGTGGAGCAGTCGAACACAGATCCACTGATCCTTCAACACAGAGCATCTTCAGAAGACAAGTTGATAAAATAAATTAAAAAAATCTGTATTGTTCGATACAAGGGTGTATTGAACCTAAAGCACTGTATTGAACGGTTCGATATGGGTACATGTATTGTTGCACCCCTAATATATAGACACAATAACCATATTTTAGGAGCACCAAAATATGATGTTATGTTTGTGTACTGTATGTTTATGCTGTCTTTAAAAGAGCTAATAGATGACATAAAAGTCAAGCCCAATTACAATTTCTGGCACATTCAAAAAGATCTTAGCAAAAGCTATACAATCAGTAGACTTTTCTCAAATGTAAACCTATTTAAGCATGCATTATTGTATGTTTCCTTCTTGTGATGAAGGAATTAAAATTGATGAACAAATTACAGGATGGTCTGTGAAATTCAAAGGCAACAGAAAATTATGCATGGCATCATTTAGGTAATAGGCTTGTTGCAGTTACACCACCTAAAGTAAATGTTGGTTTCTGATTTTAATTTAGGAATTTAAAATCCATGAAAATTAAAGAAAATAAATAATTAGAATGCATCAATTCCTATGCTTGTATATTTTGCATAGTTTACATTTTGGCAATTTCCATAAACTCCTGAATAATGCCCCAAAGAATAATTTTTTTAAAACGTTTTTTTTTTACAATTTGACTACCAGCTCATTTTCATGCTAATTAGTATGCATGTCACTGTGAATGTGAATGTGATACTTTCAAGCAACACAAAGACAACGACTAAAATCCATCTTGTCTGAATGATGCAGAAGAACACAACATCAGTCAAAGATGGATGCTGCTTTTTTTGCCTCATCACACTAAAAGAGATTAGCCCTTTTTCTGCTCATTTCTATTCAATCCTCTCATTATCTATTAGAGGAAAGAGAACTCGTTGCCTAGTTGATAGCCACTGGAATTAACTGTGAAAAGAAGTGTTATGTAGACATAATGCCAACCATATTATTATTTTTTTCTTCCGTATCTATCCATGAGGATAAACAGCTGAATCTGTTAAGTTTTCCTTTTCAACATTACTATACTGAACTACATTCTTTCTAAGGCTCAACACGACGTAGTATCACACATTATCACTTACAATTATATACAGTATGACAACAATAAAACACTTTGGGTACAAAATTAAACAGCAAGCCATATGTAAATAATTTCGGCACTTCTTCCCGCCACCTTCCCTCCAATTTGTATATTGTTTCTGCAATCAAAGTGTAATACTGAGGCAGAGACACGTCGTCTTTAACCTTATGTCTGCCTGAGTAATCACACCATGTATCAATTACGTGGTTCAGGTGTAAAATGAAATGACACTTCACTGATCTTTTTTCCAGATAACTGGATCGACAAAATGTACAAATAAAGGCAGTCAAATTCTCCTTAATGCATATTTACATTCTCTTTTTTTCCCATATTCCCTTTTATTCCCTCTTTATCTATAATTCAACTGTTCAGCAGAGCATTTCAATTTAAACTTTTCAAAAATTATAACTTTCTCTTCTTGTATCGAGAAACCTCACCATGATGGTTTCTACATTAGCAAAATATGCACCCACTTGTAGACTTCAGCTCACTGGCTTCCAGGCTTCGGTATGGCAATACCATATGGTGTGTTCTAATGAGGAGGTTTTTAGGTGATGGTAACACTTCCTCTCCCCACAGGAAGACATCCACTCCCCTCGCATAAGAAATTCACTGCACATCGTTGCCCCACTTTGTTAAAGAAAGTCTTCTTAAATCATTGAAGCTTTGAGTCTCTGTTTCATTCGATCCTCTGTGCACCCCTGGAAGCTTATTAGTCAAGCTGAGGCATTACAAAAGGATTTCAGACAGAGCCAAACTATTTTCTAAAGCTCAGTATTAGGGTGCCGGTTTAATTTCACTCAACTAACTTCCTGACTTAAGCTAGGTGCAAAACCTCTTGAGAAAAGGTCATAAACCCTTTTCTTACATTTCATTCAACAAACTATACAGAACACAATACATTTATACATCAATGTGGATGAAATTTGAAATGTTTCTTTTTCTGTTTTTTTTTTGTTTGTTTGTTTTTTTATTTAAAGTATTGAATATCTTGAAACAAATAAGAAAGTAGATTAAATTAAATTTTAATTACCTGTGTAAAAAAAACAAAAACAAAAAAACAAATGCACTATAAAAATAACTTAAATGCAAAATGACTGATGTTATGAATGAATTAAATTAAAGAATGAATCATGTTTACATGTTTATTATATATTGTTTTCATTGGTTGTTTTGGATATTTTGGCATTTCAAAAAAGAAGTCTAACACTTAAGAACATCTTTACAATTAGAAGCTCATGTTATGTTTAGATGTAATATTTTTGGATAAGATCAGTTATTTTGCCCAGTTTCCTGCCTGTTATTTACTAACAAGGTGACCCCAAAACAGAATGTTTAACCTTGTGAAAAGAGCAGGTAACAAACACCATTTCCTCAAACCCCACCAACTTATGCTTTTAAATAACCTAGATGAATAAATTGCCCTGCTCATTTGACGTTTAAACAGTTAATTATGTTGTGTGCTGCAGAGCTGAGAGCTCGGTGGCAGGGCAGCTCTGTTCTGGGCCCGACAATGGACTGCTAACCCAGCCATGACATTGAGTGCTCCCCATCAATCCTAATGAGACCAACATCACCAGTGGACTTAACAATGGCACTAACGCACACAAACGCAAAGACATGACTGACATACTCAAATACTCATGTAATGTAGAACCAGTAATGGATTTGTAGAAACACATGTCAAACACGTACACACATTTGCATTTTCCCTCTGTGGCTAAATATACTCAGGAAAATATTGTCTTGATATAATTAATAATAATAATAATAACAACAACTATGGTCATAAATTCAGCTGTGCACAAAAATAACGTGCAAATAACAGAGTCTTGAAGACATTTTTTAAATAGATGGCTCAAAAACAATTCTTTTAGCTGCCCGTTAAAGCTGTCTTTTGTTGAGTTTCATTTCATTAAATCCAACTTTGCCAGCTTTGACATCTAACTTTAGGTCGGCACATTTAACCTGCTAAAAGTGCAAGTGGGACTACTCAATGTGGTCACATTTAGAGGTTAAGGTTTCTGAACCACACAGCTGTGTCAAGTAGTGATGAAAATGCTGTGGCAGAAACAGTTCTCTGAAGTGTTATTTTGCCCACATCAACCTGCTAAGCTAAAGGAGAACAGAAAAAAACAATAAAAAATATATCTTTCATGCTATACATTCATCCATCAAATGTCACACAAGTTATTTGTTTGTTTATTTATCCATGTATATAATATAAAAAGAGTTCAATTATTGCATATAACACATGAGCAAATCTGAGCCTCACAGTACCAGTTTTTGCTGCCTTACAGAGAACTCAGGCCCACGTTGGCTCAAAACAGCAGCAGCAGCTTCTCTGAGAAAATATTTCTCCTGAACTGTCTGAAACACTTTGCGTGTTCCGGTTTTCTTCCCACACTTGTCTGCATCACCATGTAACTTTTTTTTCTTTCTTTTTTTGCATTTTTCCTGTTGAAAGGCAACTTTGCACAAACCAGACCATGAATCACTGCTTTGCACTGAGTACTTAATGCAGGCACACATATTCAAGTGAAGAAGGTGTAATTCCATGAGCTGTGTGAAGCAACTACATAACAAAACGGCATGGCGGATCAGTGGTTAGCATCGACAGCTCACAGTAACAAGATCCTGGGGTCTATCCCTGGTTCGGACCTGGGGTCTTTCTGTGTGGAGTTTGCATGTTCTCCTCATGCTTGCGTGAGTTTTCTCCAGGTACTCTGGTTTCCCCCACGCCTAAAATACTACATGAACACGAATATGTTACGAAAACCTAAAGGGCATTTTCTGAAAAGTAAGCTAAGTGAGCTAATTTTAACATACAGGGTTTGTTAGGAGTGATGTTTACAATAAAACACTTGCAACAAACTTAACAGTCAATATGTTTTCACGCAAATAATTAATTATTATTTAGTTTTTTCATGGACAAGTGAGAAAATGATGGATATTTAAAACAGTAGGAATAGAAATAAAATAACATGAAAGTTTAATGTATGCCATGCTTAACATCCATTCATTTTCTTTTACCCGCTTTTCTGGGCAGGTTAGTGGTGGACCTGATGCTTGTTTCCAGTCATTGTATAAGAGATGGGGTACACCCTAGACAGGTCTCAAGTCCATTACAGGGCTACATAGAGACAACCCTTCACACTCTCACTCACACATAATGAGGATTTAGAGTTACAAATTAACCTGACAGGCATGTTTCTGGTTTGTGGAATGAAACCGGGGTACGCAAACAAAGCTCCCACATACACAGGGAGAACTTGCAAAGGCCACACAGACACCCAAAGTAGGAGTCAAATCTGTGACTTTGTGGTAAGGCAACTGCTGTAACCACTGCAACACCATGCATAACAGTAAAAATATAATATTATTATAAAAAACAGCTTTTCCTGCATTTGTCATATGTTATAATTCATGCTTCTACTCACCCAAACACACACACACAGAAGGTTTGTGGCCGTGCATATTACATGTGCTTGCAGCAAATTGCTTTCAACTGCAGTAGGTTGACATTGTTCAGCACCAAATGTGAACAAATTAAATGAGGCAATTAAAGAGTGAATAAGCCAGCGTTGATAATTGCGACCCGATATGCCAGGAGCAATCATAATGAATGTGACAGTCTGCTCAGCGGGTTTGGTAATATTCCATAAGCAACCGTGGGATAGCGCAAGTGAGTGTGTGCAATACTCAGGTCAAACTCCAGTTTTTGTATGTTTTCACCTTATAAACACTAACTATAACCTTCAAGGTGGAGTTTAAATGCACTTTAAACAGAATCTAACACGTGGTTTATTCTTTATAGTACTAAAGGACTTGATGAGTATAAGGAGTTATAATAAAATTAAATAAAAAATGGTGGATGCAAAGTAAAATACTGACTACGTTGAACTGTGCTGAAAATTTAAATTACCAAAAAAAAAAATTATTATAATAATCAGAATAAAAGACAGACACACACACACACACACACCTACACACAAAGGTGGGGAAAAATGAGAGGAGGCAGCGTGGCAGAAAATTGAGACGGTCGGCCATTTTCAAGTCTCCCTCATCCCTCTGGGTTTATGGTCCGTGAAGCCTCTTGTCATTGCGACTCACCAGAGAGCCAAGTTAACAGGGCCTGTCCTTGCCTCACCAGCACAAGAGATATTCCTCTTCATCATTAACCCACCTTAGAGACACCAGAGAACAGAGCTGAGGGGCCAAACAATTACAAAGCACACCGTGGCTAAAAACAACGAAAAAAACAAAGCAAAATTAACCTTCAACTAGCAGCCTAGTTTTTTTCTCTTCAAAAACATATAACACATTCTCATTTTAATCATAATAAATATTTTATGTAGTAAAAAAACAGTAAATATGTAAAAGTTGATTTTCAGTAATGCATTGAGTTGATCCCACCCATAAAATAAACTATGGTAGAAATTTTGTACTTGCTGTTTTGACAGTTTTGACAGCACTTTAATACCATAAAGAAGGATAATAAAGAAACAAAATACATTTTAAGGTAAAGATTACATTAATGCTTTGAAATATTTAGAATTGTTAAGAAAGGTTAATAAGGTCCTCTGAACGGGTTTTCTTTTCTCCATGAGACTTATTCCCTAGACTTCTTCCTCAGACTGAAGTCTCTTGGAGAAGAGACAAAATATTACATTATAGAAGAACCCATCCAGAGGACATTCTTGAACATTTTTTTTTTTTTTCTACCTGGATTACTGAGATGCATCAAGACAATTTGAATTGTTAATGTTCTTGTTATACAAACTGATTAGCTTTGCATTTAGAGGTTTCAACAGTGTTTCTTGACCAAAGACAACTCACCTTTATCACCAGTATGATAGATAAATAAAAGCTGAAAAGGAAAATATGCAGAATACTATAGAATTTTTTTAATAACTTTTCTTTATGTAATGTTTGAGAAACCCTCTGTTCAGAGTTGTAAAGTAACTAAGTACAAATACTTTGTTACTGTACTTAAGTATAAATTTTGGTTATCTGTACTTTACTTGAGTAAATATTTTTTGGCCTACTTTTTACTTCTACTTCTTACATTTTCACACAGTTATCTGTACTTTCTACTCCTTACATTTTTAAAAAGCAAGAAGTAGAAAGTCGTTTTTCTTTTTTCATTTTTTTTTTTTTGCATTCTGGCTTGTTATTGGTAAAAATAATATATCCAGATACATTGCGCTCCAAGTGACACAAATCATGTCACACTCCGGCAGGACATTAACATTTAAATATGACGTTATAGACATCTCGGCCTTTAAAAAATTGTTTTTTTTGGAGAGGTCACCTAAATGTTAATATAGAAAATTGAACCCCTCATTTTTACTCAATACTTTTAATACTTAAGTACATTTTATTTATGAATTTTACGTTTAATACTTAAGTACAATAGATAGCAGATACTTTAAGACTTTTACTCAAGTAATATTCTTATAGGAGACTTTAACTTTTACCAAAGTAAGTTTATGGTAAGATACTTGTACTTTTACTTAAGTATCACTTTGTGGTACTTTATACAACACTGCCTCTGATTATTTAATCATTACAGATTATGGCCTCTAGAGCCAATAAAAAGCAAACAGTTGTTTTGATGTTATCTAACGAGTCCAACACAGCCTCACCTCAGTTTGTTCTAAAGTTGAACAAACATATTTGTGTAATTGTTTTCTTTTCTTTTCTAGGATGGGCTGTCCTTAAAGTGAAAATGAGAAAGGTATTAAACACAACCTGCAGTTTCAGCTGAACTCCTGAAAGTCAGTCACATCGTACTCTCTGTAACCTCCATCATACTTGCTGCCGTGCACAGTAAAAAAAACAAAAACATGGCCTTGAAACTCACTGTTTTCAAACCTCTAACTTTCACACACTCTCAATCTTTCCTCCTGTCACAGGGAATTCAGGCAGTCAGTGTTGGCCAACTGCCATGCAGTTCCACTCTGTTTATATGTTTGTAGTTGCTGCCTTTCCACAGCAGGGGCAAATAGAATTCAATCAGTCTACCTAAGAAATGACAGGGCCGCAGGCCTAACTCACAGACCGCCTAACTCTTTGTCAATAATATCAAAGTGGTGGGGTGGTCCAACGTGTTCCTGGGCCAGCAGATTAGGATGGTCAGAGACAGAAACACTGACAAAAAAAAAGAAGCACAAACATATGTACTGGCTCATAATATATAAATAAATAAATAAATAAATAAATAAATAAATAAATAAATAAATAAATAAGATAGCCAAACTTCTCAACTTGAACAAAACTGAAAGTCTTCAGAAGACACATAGACCAGCTATATATAAACACATCCTTTCAGTCTTGACATGGTGAAAAAAAACTGACACAAAGAATCATGAAGTTGACTGAAAAAAAAGGAAAAAAAATAACACAAACATGATCTACAATAACAAAATGTCTCTCACACACTCTGCTCATATGCATTACAAACGGGTTCTTATCGCTGTAAAGAGGAACTGTTAGAAACAAGAGTGTGTAAAAGCCCCATTGAATACCCATCTCAATGTGACCTCTATTAACTATGTACATGATACTGGGGTATCTGAGAGTGAAATGAGCAATGAACATGCATATTAAGGGCTGCGCAGTTGTATAAAAATTAGAGAAAAGAAAACAGATCCATGTTTGTGTGGAGTTCATTTTTAGTTTTTGGTGCAGCATGTGTGTTGCACAAAAGCCTGGAGTGTTTGTCCAGGACTTGGTAGCAGCATTTGAGAAGTTTATCTCTGTGCCCTACACAATTCTTTAGCCACTGGCAGCATTATGGGCTGTGAGCGTCAATAATTAGCTCACTGTGGACAGTCAATATGCTCACATGAGATTTAGGAGGCAATAACCAAACACTTTGTGACTGCTTGCCCTGCCGACCAACCCCAAACAGGTAAATTAAATCATCTGGATGCCTCTGTAATATAGATATTCTCTCATTCTTTCTGCCATATGCAATCACAAAATGGTGATAACTTTAACTTTTGTATTTTTTATTTATTCCTTTTTTTGAAATTCTAAAGATTTATTTCAAAACATAAAAAAATTTTAAAAATATATATATTGCCCTAAAAATATATTTTTCAAAAAGTACATGTAACAAAATGAAACATGCTTGGGCAATCAACTAAGCTTTGACATTAATCAATATAATTTCAGTCTGAATGTTAAAGAAGTTAATGGTTTCAGCTATGATGCTCCAATTGAGATAAATGTCAATGTTGCAAAATTAGGTTCAGTGAATGATTCTTACCCTCAGAATTTAAATTTCTATGCTGTGAAATTTTATGAGATGCATAGCACAGAAAGGCCCCCATCCATTCTGTGTGAAGGTGTATGCCTATGAATAAGTGGTGGAGTCATATTACAGTGATACGGTGGGAAGAACAAGATAACCCTTTATGACTTTACACCACTGAGAAAAGTAAGGTGTTATCACCTCATTTCAGAAAGAAGACTGAGGCAAGTGGGGGGTAGAAATAGAGAAGAAAGAGGTCAAGAATAAAGGAGACAGAAATGAAGACAAAGAACAGAGGAAATGTTTTGGCAAAGTGCAAACATGAACAAAGATCATTAAAATAAACAGAAGTGAGCGATGAAGAGAGAAAACAGACAAAGTGGCATGGTGATATGGAAACAAGTAGGCATATAATAAATAAATCATGGAGAACGACAGCAAAAATAATTAAAATAATCAACACAGCAAGCCTAAAGACCAGTGGTGGGCACTAGTCCCTTAAAGCGCAAAAGCGCTAATTGCGGACCTAAATTTCTTCTTTGCGCTTTAGGGGTTTTACTAATTTCTTCAAATGATGTGCAGATTTGTGCTTTCTAATTTTAGAATTGAGTAGCGCTAACCGTAAATAATGTTTCAAGATTGACCATCAACATTGTCTAAAGTAAAGAGAGAAAGCCGTCTAACCTCACTGCGTTCTGTAGTTTTATATATCATTAAAACTTTATCATAATTTTCTTCAACATTGGAGGGGAAAGCCAGCTCTTGTCAACACCACAGACTTCCATGGCGAGACCCCTCAGGCAGGAAAGGTGTTCACAGAGTTACTGTATATACTCTTACTGACTGTCCTTCTGGGTGACGGTTTTCAATTAGTAGAGTTCCCACAATTATTTGCGTGGCAGGAAGCAATTGGAGCTACGTCACTGGGCAACACTCCCAGTCCCTCCCAGTCCCTCCCAGTCCCTCCCAGCCCTTCAACACCTGTGCGCCTCCCGCTGTCACAGAACCACGATTAGCTGCACAGTTTGTACCTCCTGTCCAAGGGACACCACGGCAATAAATATTAATAAAAAAGATCAAACAATAAAATCACAACGGCATTTCTTAACACAGCAGCACATTGGACGTTTGCCCATAACCCACACACACACAATGAGGAACACTTCATGTGTATTTGTTCATGAAAAGCGCTGAGGAGACGTCCAGATCAGATCATGTTATTTTGTTTAAATATTTTATTTGTCTGAAGCCAGTTGTTAAAGGAACTAGAACAGCAGAATGCATCGCTTCAGTTTTACAATAAACGGTTTATAATTACTAATATATCTGCATGCTTTCTTACCCAAGCCCTACCATAAAAATAAGAAAATGATCAAGAAGCATCAGAAGCAGCAATCCACAACTACTCATGTTTTTAACAACAGTGATTCAAAAGTCTGTTTTAACAAATCACTTCCCCAAACTGCGACGACACATGCCAATCTGTCAAATTCCACTAGATGGCGGTGTCGCGCTAACATGTCTCATGATTTTACTGGAGTGATTTCTGGTGAATGAGGACAGACTTGCGCTTTAGGTTTAGTTTCTGCTAAGATTACTTGAGCATATGCTCTTTTGAACTTGCAGACCTAAATAAATTGATAAGTGCTTTAGAAATTGCGGAACTAAATTTTGAATTAGCGCTGCCCACTACTGCTAAAGACCTTACATGGATTACCAAGATTTGGTCTTGGGGAACCTTTGTCCAAAGCTCTAGAGGTTTCTTTGCTCTAAAGCACTTGATTCAAATGAGTGAGTCATTATTGAGGCTCATGCTTATCCTCAAAAGGTCTGCATACATTGCAGCACCCCATAATGGTGGTTAGATTTTATTAGTGAGATGCATTGCAAATCAAAATACATGCATCTCAGTTGGTGCTTTGATCAAGAGATGTACAGGTATATGCTGATTCACCAATAAACAAATTTAAAATAGAAATGAAGAGTTTGAGACTTCAAAACCAGAAAGAGTGGTAACAATCCTTGTAATTTAAGTTAAATGTGATTGAATAAAATGTCCAAACATTAAATGGTAATTGACTTTTGTCAAAACACAGCATTTGCAATGTAGCAAAATCCATTTTAAACCATCCATCCATCCATCCATCCATCCATCCATCCATCATCTATACCCGTTTCTTCCTTTAAGGGTCACGGGGGTCACTGGTG
>JARVJO010000061.1:10120567-10142020 GCA_031762555.1 Cynodonichthys magdalenae
CGTTTCCATTCAGCTTTTCTGATGCGAAATTTCAAAATGCGAATTAAGAAACGTTGATGGAAACACGGCTATTGTTCGGTTACATGAGATGAGTTTGGTCATAATGTTTAGTTTTGGTCATAAAAACAAAAAAGTTGAGTAGGTCCTCTGGACAAGTTCCTCTTTGTTGAGAAAAATGTTTTGTCTCTCCTTCAGTCAGATAAGTTACAAGTAAACTCAAACTTATAAGCAGTACTTCCACATGGTGGACAAACAAGCAAATGAGAAAAATAAATAAATAAAATAGAAAAAAGACACAGCCTTGTGCTCCAAACAGATGTAAAGGTATAAAATAATGTTCTGCACCAATGCTTTAGTTTGCAGTGGTTGCACAAACACATCTGTACATGCATAAACAGACTAATGTACCGCTGAGCAAGTTCAGTTCAGAGACGGGAGCAAACAACCTGTGACAAAATCAAACTGACATGTTTGATAAAACATCCCCTTTGCCCACTAATTTGGCTTTCCTGCTGCTTCACACATTGCACTAACATGCAGTAAGCCCTAGAAACCATCAAAAATTGGCACCATTACACTTAAAGAAAAACAGATGAAGGCATTCAGCTTTGTTCTCAGGATCACCATTTGCTCAAATGTTAAAGCACCCCAGACAAATCAATCGCTGCTTTATTTTTTGCATCATTGTTTGCATTTTATTTTTCAATAGTCTAAAGCTCAAACAAAATCATTTAGAAAGACCATTAAAGGTTTGTTTATCTTTGAAACATATAGTACAATATAATATAGTGCATACAGATTTCATACTCCAGTTTAAAATAAAGCTGGCTGCAAACCTCCATGACTGATTGTTGATAAATTTGTTGTACAGGCACATTAAAACAGTTAGGGACTTAGAAGTCTGAAGGAACAGAACTTGTACCCTCTGATAAATAAGCTGAACATTTAACAAAAGGCTGGATGTTGCCTAAAGGTAACTTCAACATTAGCACTTAGTTTAATTCATTTTAAACTGTGATAATACAAACGTAATTTAAATTTAGGAATGTAGACTTTATTTACATGTGACAAAATCCATGTTTATTAGGGCAAAATCTTGGAAAACTACAAAGACATATAGACCATGCTACTGCTGTATCAGTCAAATAAGTGGGTGACACTTAATTAAAAGAATTGAATCCTCAAGAAGACAAGTAGTCCTAAACCTGCATTCAGTGTCACAAAGAAACTTAACTTTATTGGCCTTTCAGGTAATCAATATTCATTGAAAGAAGAAGAAAATCACAAGAGATGTAATGAGGCCTCCACTCTCACACCATAAACAGCCATTGGTCACTCTCCATTGCTGTCAAACTGATTTCCTAAGATAAACAATTAATTTGTTATCAACCAACTGAGAGAAATGTCCACAACTGGGTTATTGATGTTTTTTTTCTAAACCATATATTTTGTTTTTAAAAGAAAAAAGGCTAGACCGAGGCTATATATTTGTAGAAACAATCCAAATTACTGCCTTATCAATATTAAGTGAGTGACTGGCATAAACAAGAAACTGCCCTCAATTTGAAAATTTGACAAAAATCTCTGCAACTTTAATTTGTATACTTTTAGATTAGTATTTTAATACAAGTGTATTTGCTGTTTAGAGTTGTTTTTTATTAAGTTAGTGACTGTTGCTGCATAATCTCTATTTGCTGAACAGTAATTGAATTAGTTTGTTCAAATCTTAAAATATAACCACATTGTCCATATTTTAGCAATCTAGACTTAATCTGTTTTTATTTTGTTATTATTATTATTTTTTTCTTGATTAAATTGTGCACATGCATTAAAATGTCACTCTTAAATAAGTCAAACAAGTGAAGGTTTGGGCACGCCTTTCTGTTCATTATGAATAAGAGGGTGTACCCAAATATTTGACTGGTACTTTTTGTTCTTTACTTACTGAAGCAGTAAGTGTAGGAACCCTGCAGAAAGTGCTTTACTATCATATTAATATGTTTGAAAATGTTTCCTGATTTTCTTAAATGTGTGAGACATAATAACAATAAATAATAATAACAATAATAATAATAATAATAATGTAATGTAAAACAGATTACATAATACACAAATATTGCTACTTTATTCGTTTTTAAAAAATATATATATAATGCTATATAATGTTTAATCATTTTGTGAAAGTCTAGTGCAAAATAAATCAACAAGCTTTCTAGTAAAATCATACACACACAAAGTTAAATTTTATACAAGTTTAAAAAAGCTGATAAGAGTAGGAATAGAGGAGAAAAGCAGAAGCAGCAGCCTGACAGAGCACAGCCAGGGGATCCCAAGCCAATCGGAGCATGGCCTTTTAGTTGAGTACGCTGACAGAGATGCCAGTTTGACGTACGATGCTCACCCAAGTGACATTTCTCCAGGGCAGGAAGAAAGGGACAAAGTGCGGGGCATAGCAGATTGATAAAAGGAAAAGAGGTAAAAAAGCACAAAAAATGAATTCATAGACATAATTAGATAAATAAGAGAGTTATTATTTTTAATAGAGTTTTGGTTAAATATGTTTTGAGCCTTAAATTGCAGCAAAAGTCAATTTCTTTTTGTGGTAGTGAAATCAATTTGCATATACAAGCAAAACAAGTATTTGGTGCAAAATGCTTCTTCACATCAACAAAACGCAAAAAGAACAACTTTTCTGACTATAACAACTAAATATATTTGGCTAAGATAAGATTTTAATAAGCTGTAACAAATGGTTTTTACAGCCTCTATTTGAAGTTTCTGGCACCATGTCTAAACTGACCTCATCATACCTGCGAGGTTATTGAACGGACAAGAGTGGAGATCAGAGGTGAGGGGACAGACAGAGAGTGCTTGTTTATTGGCTTGGAGGTCATTAGCATCACATCCATTAGCGCACTGCCAGCTCCGCTGCACCACTCCATCACTCAATCCTTGGAGACAGACTGGCTGTCAGTGAAGAGAGGCAGCCAACATGCCACAAGCACACTGAACAAACACACCCACTGCCAATTTTTTGATCGGTCTTTATCCATTTGCTGTCTACAGCTGAAGAAGTGATGACTGGTTAACATATGAAGAAAAGCGCTGTGGCAGGACAAAATCTGCCATTCCATTTACAGCACAAATATTTATATTTATGTATTTATTTTTTGAAGCATGGACCCAAAAAATATTAAAGATTAGCTGGTAGAATATCGAAAACAAAACAATTACAAAAACTAGTTCCATTGGAGCTACAACTTAGGCCTTGTGTCACATTTTCCTGTATAATTATTATTTATATATTGCATATTGTGCATGCAACAGTAGGGATAAAGCACACATTGTGTACATGTCACTTGTTTAATGTACGTTTTCAACCTGTTTGTGTATGTTTTTGTGTGCATCATGTCATGTATTTTCTTATTGTACGATCTCAAACAACTAACATAGCTTACAGAAAAAGAAAAGAAAAGGAAACAGCTGTCAACACAAATATTCCCTGCAGTTGGCTCTCAGTTTTATGTTGTTAACAACAGAGGTATGACAGAAAAATGCATCTGGGGAATAGAGGTAGGCATAAGGCAATTGAATGTTAAACCTGAACTCTGTGCCGAGAATCACCTGTTTTGATTTTTGTTTTTTTTCTTAATATATTGTGTAAATATTTTATTTCCCTTCAAACTGTGGGTAGCCAACTTTACAGCTGATACTCAGTGATGACACAGATAAAAGGAAGCTGTACTGTTTGCGGAGCCTCTTCTGAACTTTTCATACTACAATCACGGGTGCCTTAAAGTTAAACTCAACATAGTTTGAATTCTGTTAGTGCTGTGATGTCTCTTCTTTAGGGGTCACAACAGTCAGCAAACGTGTGAAAAACTTGCCAATTGTATTACACCAAATGCCCTTTCTGACACAACATGGGCTCAAACATGCAGCATCAAGAAAGCAAGACCACAGCACTGACCACCGAGCTACCGCAGCCCCTGAACTCTACATAACGTGAATAAAAAGTCTCATTCCTCTGCTATGCACACATTTATGCACAACCTGTCACACTCCTAACTTTTTTTGTGTCCGATCACCTGGCTGCTCTATGTGTGTGTGTGTGTGTGTGTGTGTGTTTGTACAAGTCCTGGTTGGCATAAGGCAGAAAGTCAGACTACCCTGTCAGGCCCCTGAGGGTTCTCGTTGGTTGAGTGTCCATTAGGCTGATGAGGTTTGGCAGCTCATGTTGCTGGAGTTACTGTTAAGTTTCAACCCTCCTCATGGCTAGGCCTAATTAAACCTAGACCTCAGACCTAATTTAAAGCTAATTAGCTGTAGGGGTTAGCTACCACCACCACAGGCTGAGATGAGTGCTGTGTAATGTGTGTAGTAATGTGTGTTAAATGGCAGTTACTCAGTGCAAGACCAGCTGAATTAAATGAACTTACCACATGCAGTTTAGATGATGTTTTTACCCAAAGCGGTTAACAGTATAAGCAGAACCATGGGTGCCATTCCTGCTCTGAATACCCCTGGTGAGAACTGAATGTCTACATTCTCCAGAAAGTACCAAGTCTCTCTGAAACATGCAGGAACAATACATTGATATAAGTTTGGGTGAGGTAAGAGTTTCTGTATTTATGGTGTACAAAGAAACCAACTGGCCTGACTATATTTTTTTGTAAGAGCTACACAATAAACTGTCTGACCCTTGGGAAAGGCCCTATGTTTTCCCATTAAGCTATACTGACAGCTTGACATTTCCCAGGGTAGAGGGCTCTGATTCTGGTATGTTTTATTCATCCTATTGACTTTGCATTGCTGCCAACCCAGACAGAGAGCAAAGGCCTGAAGTGTAGTAGGCGGCAGTGAGAGGAGAAGCAGGAGACACCTGTTGTTAACTGTTCAGATAGCCAAATACATCCATGACAAAGCTAGGTGATATAAACTAGAAACCAATATGCAGGTTGTGATGAAGATACACAATAACAAAGTTAAATCTGCATTTTTTTTATAAAATAGATTTTGAACAACTCTTTTTAGAATGTAGGGTTACTAATCAAGTGATTTTACATTTTTATTATTTCTGACAAATGCAAAAAATTTTTAGAGATGAGTAAGTGATTTTAGTCATGTAAAGTTGTACATATCTGGTCTAACTGAACCACTTTGATAACTCAGTTAAATCTCAACTGGTTATTGTTGTTTTTTATATATATATATATCTATATATATAGATATATTTTTTTTTCTTCTAACATAGTGATGATGTGACTTGACCTGGAAGGCACTTGCACTCATCTCAAGGCAGATCACGTGAAGCTTGTAGCCTGAAGTTGTGGCAGGAGCCACCTACAGGACAAAGCACTTGGAGCAGGGAGACACTGTGGGCCTTGTTCCCCTTTTACCAGCTCCATGTCAAATAAGTGTTTGCTTACTGGAAGGACCAGAATCCCCCTGGAGAGGAAGCAGCATGTAGCCTACTCGAGTCACTTAGCGACACACATCCTTGACTGAGTGTAGTCACAATATTATTCAGATGTAGCCCATCAGACTGCATGCCAGTTTCAGGAAAAGACTTGTTAACAAGGGTTAGATCTTAGGGATAATATTAGTAGGTGAGAATGCTGGAGTCATGAGAATATTATGCTGATTCTAAAAAAAATATAAACACAGAAAAAGTCCCTTTAATAATGTCAAGAAAAATATGTGAACATTCACTGTGATCAGATTGTTTTTACATTTGTCCAATAATAGAAAAGCCAAAGGCTACAAATAATGACTTACTTTTCCAACAAATAGTCTTTTACTTCCCTATCTAAATCTATCATCTGATTAGGTCTCACCAGTGTCCTTGCTGACGCCCCAGAGTGAACCGGGCCATGTCAAACCTGAATCCATCAATCAGACAGTGCCTGCCACAGAGAGACAGAGCGGTCAGCAAAGATGGAAGGATGGGAATAGGGAAGAAGAGGAGAAACGTGTAAGGTAAAGTAGAGCCAGCAGTCCCGTCGCTGCCAAACCTCCCCGTCTCCCTCCATTCACAGCCTTAGGAAACTCCAACTCTTATGCAGTTTGGAGAGTCAGCTGTCAGGCCACAAAAGGCACTCACAACAGATTTTAATCAAACAGCTCACAGATCTAAATACATGTTTAAGGAGAGAGGAAGAAGGTCAAAACAGAGAAGGAAAAAGTGAAAAGAAGGAGGCACAGTTGTCCTGACAAAGACACAGACAGAAAAAAAAGTGTATAAGAAGTGAGATCAGAACAGAAAAAAAAAGACAAGAAGGAAATAAGATAACAACTGAATAAAAGCAAAAAAGACAGAGGAGACAGATCTATGGATGAGCCAGCAGGTATGTGTGTCCTGCAGAATGAAGTGCCCCTGTCAGAGCCTTAACTTCCCCCATGGGCTGCCTCTGATTAATTGTTCGTCCAGCTCCTGTGATAGCGACCACTTTACCCAGGACTCCTGAGACACTCGCCCATGTCCCATCATCCAACAAAACACACCTCTTCTCCCTATGAAGTAGCCTGACTGACTGCCCCTCATTGGCTATAATTAGGACCCCCCCCCACCCACACACACACACACACACCCTTCCATTCCCTCATTGCTTTCTTTTTTTTTTATTCTGTCTGTTTCTGGCTGCTACAAATAACCTTACATCAGCACCCCTTTCACCTTGCCATTGGGGGATAATGTCTCTCTATGGGAAAAAGGTTTTGAAACAGAAGCAGGAGGGCTGAAAACAGCATGATATGCAGTGTGTTCCCCCCTGTGTGTTTACACATGCTCTGGTGACTGGCTGAGATAAAGCACCCCTGTCTCAGGTAAACACTAAAGCACAGCAAGGCAAAATGGCAAGGTTGACTTTAGACCTGCTTTGCACTTAAGTCAGCTTCTCTTTTGTTTTTATACAGTCCCATATTGTCACACGCATTTATAATAAAATAACTACACACAAATAATGAAAGAATTCTTGCATGCAACTTCTAAAAAAACTTAAACTTTTGAATACAAAATACAAAAAGAAGTGTTTTGTTTCTGTTGATTCAGCTCTTGAAGCAATATTTTCACAGTGAGAACGGCTCCAGATTGAACAATTATGCTTCAAACGTCAGCATTTGATACAAGCTGTAGCCTTTATATGAACAATAGCTGTCATACAAATCATGCTCCCGTTATTCTTTTTCATTTATTTATTTATTTTCTCATTCTCTGCTGCAGAGCCATAGAATCCATCCGGATGGCTATATAGCCAGCCCCCCAAAGCAGCCAAGGTCAATTGCCTTTCCTGCTCCTCTCATCTTGTGCTTTATGTACCTTCACATCCTGGGAAAAGGAGCTGCGCTATTTCTGCTTTGCTGCAAGGTGACTGCTGCTTCGTCAGAGCGACAGCCACACTAATGCAGGTGGCTTGGAAGAAGTATTTCACAAAATATCACTCTTTTAAAAAAAATCTATAAAATCCACACACACACAAATGAATGTTCACATCTATGTTTTCTAATCATCCTCTCTGGCTGTAGGTTATAATCATATTGAAAGGCGTCATTTTTTAATAAACAAAAAATGTTATGTGAAGACAATATGGCAGTATCATTGATGGATACTAAAAGTTGTGAATGATCATATAGTGCATTTTAACAAGGATCATTGATCAGTTCTAACACCTCAGTGATTATGCCCCCCCGTTTCTGCTCGTGTCATTTGGAACAAAATCTAATTCCCACTAAAAATCTTCCAAATCAGCTGTGTGACATTTTCCTTTAAAGTTCAAACTGAAACCCAATTGTGTTGAAAGATTTAGAGAAAAGAATATAAAAAAACAGCTAAAATCATAACATTTCAGTTTATATGTTGACAAAACTGTGCCCCAAGTGGTCAGTAAGAACAAAAACCTTATTGTGTATTATATTTATACTTTTTTTCAGTTTCTCCTAGACTTCCTTCCCTCTGCAAGTTTATCTGTATT
The DNA here is from genome assembly GCA_031762555.1 of Cynodonichthys magdalenae. NCBI lineage: Eukaryota > Metazoa > Chordata > Actinopteri > Cyprinodontiformes > Rivulidae > Cynodonichthys > Cynodonichthys magdalenae. The sequence continues at coordinate 10,128,538 of JARVJO010000061.1, forward strand.
TCATTATTCACGATACTTGTTTTTTTTCCCCTCAAACACAATGTATATATTCTGAACCATATTAATCAGATGAGGAGTTTGCTACTTTTTTTTGGATAACATTTGGTGATGTCATCATTGTGATATTTTGTGGCATTACACTTTAATATTCTTTGGCATATTTATTTGTTATTTACTACATTTTCTCTTTTGTGTGTGTGGTAAACTAATAAAATTTTAAAGGATTTCTATTATTATTGTTATTATTATTATGTTTGTATAAGCGATAGAATGTTTGGTGCAGTCATTTTTCATCCTTGCATAGATAAACAGTTTCACCGCCGAGACTGAACCCCCACCCCTTATTTCTCTCTCTCTCTCTCTCTTGCTCCCCGATGCCTCTTTACAGCTGCTATGACTGACTGCAAACTCATTTATTACAGGTCACAAACACCAAGTGCTTCATTTAAAAGGACATCCCACCCACCCCACCTCTCTCCACCACACCTTCGAGCGCAAGTGAAAAATTGACCTGCAAGAATAGCATCCAGGGCACACCGCTCCATTAATCGGAGACCAGCAGCACCCAAAAAATGGCAACAGGGTTCAAATCATGGGGACAAAGCAGAAAGACATGGGGTAATTCAGTGACATTTTCAATGTTTTCAATGAACCTGATGCAAAAAGCCAATGAACAATAGACATATTTTGACAAGGTTATTACAGAAAGTCTATTTCACAAATTAGATTTTCTGAATTTGGATAAAAAAAATATGCAAACAAATGGCTTTTCTCAGTTCTCTCTCTCTCATATATATATATATAAAATCGTAAACTAACAGCAGAACACAAATGTCCAAATCAAGTTTTTATTTTGTTTGAATTTTTTTTAGTTTATATATTTATTTGTGTTTGTGTGAAAGTGTGTGTGAAAGTGTGTGTGTGTTCTGCCGGTCACATCACTCAAAGCTGTCTGTAATTACATTGTACATGCAGATTAGCTGTGAATATTTTAGAAGGGGATTACTAAAAAAAGGAAAGAAACAGAAGGAAAAAGTCGAGAGAAATCAGCCCTCCAACATACACCCACATGCACAACGGCATGAAAAGCTCGTTTGAAGGTGGAGCTAGTCTTTCATGCCCAAGTTGTCAGCCTATTATCATCCTTTCATATATTTGCCACCGTTATTAACTGTGAGCGGGAATAGAAAAATAACACAAAAAGTGAGAATAAAACACATCACTCTAATATGTCAGACTGTCTCTTCAGAGAGAGGAGGAAGCAGAAGAAGAAAAAGCCCATGGCAGACCGACTCTTATCATCAAACTCTCATTCTGAAACGTGGCGGTAATGAGTGTGTCTTAACAAAGATTAGCCATAATTTTCATTGTCATTTTAATGCTCCCACATAATGTGGAGGCTTACAAAGCCAAAGATGAAGGCAGAGGGTGGGCGGAGGAAGACGAACAAGCAGACACTGGAGCAGAGAGGGAGTCTCTGGAGCTTGGTTAGTCTGTCAGTCACCCTCTATCCTTCCAACCATGCATTCACGCGCACAGTGCTGGACACAATCACCACACACACACAGAGTACATGTACTTTTCCCGAAACACTTTGTTACTGCATTTTGAAACCCTCAAAATGTGATTGTCAAAAGGTTCCGTGCCTGAAAGCCTCCTGCAACTCTCTAGCAGGATAGACGGGCTTATTGTTAAAAGAGTAGCAGCAACAACAAAAGGGATCAAAAGCCTTGCAAACTGACAGACATACATGGTACGTTCAGGCCTCAGACATCTATATTGTTTAGTGAACACTGGATTGAGACTTCCAAGGGTCTCGACCATGCACATTTGCTTCTACTATAAAGTGAAAGATCAGTGTGAAGGTTGTGCGAGCATGTGTAACAGTGGGGGAGTGACGTTTGATGTGTATTTGCCAACTGGACTGAGTTAGTTCACAACTTAATGGAAATCCAATTTAAAACTTTACCACAAATATTCCTAAAAGAATGTTTATTTAGTCTGCTAAAATATTAATAACGTGCAAACAACTATGAATATTATCTTGCAAAACAACAAAAGAAAGCAGAGTTGAATTGAGTTGGTTGCTTGAGTCTGAAAAAAATATTGCCATGCCTTAAAAAAAATCTGTGAGTGCATGTTCTATCTTAGTTTGAATAATTTAAATGAAACAAAGCTTGAGAGCAGGACTAATAAATATACTAGTGGATTAAAATAGTTTTTTTGTGTGTTGATAATCCTGGAATAATCTCTAAGTTGTTTCTTTCTTTTCTTGTAGAGCATTTTTTTTACAGAAACAGTTTTGGAAGAGAAGACAAACACTTTTGTTCATGGTCAAAAGTAGAAACACAATTAATTTTATCTATGATAAGGTGCACCTTCAGAAAGAAAGAATAAACTGCCAGGACATCACAAATATATTAATCCTAAATGCTAAAGTAAAACTTTAAACTTGATATATATTTCAATTCTATAAATCACATCTGAGCCTTGCAGCAACAGCAAAACAAGGAGTGAAAAGAGAGTTTTGAATGACACATGCTTTCATTGCTCATGACGCCTCATCACTTGGCTTTTTGTCTTGGGGTGCTGTTCCTGTTGATTGCATTGCATCACACTCAAAAAGCCCAAATGATAGCAGAAGCATCATATTGTCTTTTTCCAAGCTCTTTCTGGTGGGAAAATGCCCATTCACTAACCCTTAAAATGTAGTTGATTGATTTTCCCACAACTCAGTTTTAGTTCTTAATCTGTTCTAACTAAATGAGTTATAAAAGACATAAAGCAGGACAAAGTTTGAGCATACAAGCGTCTGCAGCACTACCTTGTTAATAGAGGACTTTGGTTGCTGTGTATTCAGCTCTCAGGGTCTGTGTTGCAAAGAGGCCAATGGTACTTCTACTTGCATTATTTTCTGATTTCATTCTATCCATCACATGGAAAAAAAAAGACTCAAAGCTTGCTTAATTTACAGCAACAAAACAAGAAGCCATAAAAACAGAGACAACAAAGAGCGTGATGAAGAGGAAATAAGCATTCCATTTCTAATACACCTTATCAAATCCACAGTAATCTAAATGCTTGTAAGCCACACATGAAACATGTAGTTTGCATTTAAAATCTGTATGTGATACACAGCTGGCTCAATTAAACATGTAGCAGATATGGGTGATGCTGCAATCCTGTTCAGACATCCTTCACTAAAAGGACATTTAACGGCCAAGCTGACAATGATACATGACAAAACGCATGCACATGTATGGTGCAATTATAACTGCATATGATAAATGAGGGTGCATGAGTTTGTTAAGGTCACACAGGATCTGATCCAATCATCTGTGCTGGCTGTGGAGAGTAGGGTTATAAGCCCATCCACAAGTCAGAAATTGAAAACTGCGTTTCTTGTTTAATTTTCAGGAATAAAAACTCTGAAAACACATGTATAAATTAGGCAAAGAAGAAATAAACAAACACAAAAAACACGGAAATATATTCTAGAGCTTCTTTAACATAATGAATCTAATAAGATATAAAGTCACAAACTGAACTATTGGTGATTTATTTTTCTAAGAAACATGGGTAACCTTGTGAACCTTTATTGATACTGGAATTTCAACAATTTTTCAATTTTTTTGTTGCAACAACAGCAGAGTTTTAAAGACAATGCCATCTTACAATGAATCTTGTTGCACATTATAGAGGCTCTTTTATCATTTGCATCTGGCTACAAATCTTATTCTCCAATATGTTATAGCATTTAACATATTCTGAATATTAATATTTCCCCTTACATCAAGTATTTGATAAAAATACATATATTTTACAGTTTCAAAAGCAGTAAAAAAAGAGATCACATTAAATAGAAATCAGTTTATAATGGATCAAGGGCTAAATATTGCTGCTCATCTCGGACAAGGACAGAGACAAAAGAGGACAAAAGCACAAAAAGTCTGCATTCCCTTTTCCAACAAATGAAAATGAATCACCACCTAATCAAAGACAGCCATTCTTCTAATATAAAGCCTAGTGTCGGTGCAGGGTCAAAGCTCCTTTAACAGGCGATAGCAGATCGGACTGTAAGAGGGCTTTGTGGCATAGAGGAGCTGTGTAGGACGCCAAATGTGTCACCATTCATCCCCTTCTGTGCTTTAAAAAAGCCCACAACACAGCGAAGTCTACAAAAAGTTGTGGTCTTTGTCGTAACAGTAAAAAAATACTTAGGAAAAAATGGGTTTGCTGCACTTAACCCTTGTAAACATTTTGATTTACTATGAACTCACAGCACACTGGAACAGCCCTGTCAATTCCAGTCCAATAAAGTGTGGGTGCAACCATGAGATAAAGGGCAAAACAAGCTGAATATCCTTCAACTATGTTCTCTATTACAGTTTGGAGTCAAAAAAAGGAAAGAGGAAATCACTGAACACTGTGAGACAGAACAATTAAAAAATTTAAGTGATGACACGTATTATAGAAGCACTACACACAGCAGCACTAAACAGATAAATTGGATGCACACCTTCAGTCCCATTATATAAATATTCATTTTCTCTGAAAGAGTTTATGAATGTGGCCATATGGTTCAGAATTGACAGCTGCATGTGTTCCCGAGCTCACACAGCTCCAGTGCAGAGCTGCAGTCAAATGAAGAGGAGTGTGCAGTGCAGGGACTTCTGAGGTACACTCAACAGATTGTAACAAGCAGACTCTGCGGTCGGCTTAAAAAAAACTAAAACTCCAGGTTAACTGAGCAAATTAAAAGCATCTAAGGTTTACAGCAATAAAAAGAATTAAGCAAAAATCTGATATGTATTTTAGAAACATGAAAAGCTAAAGCAGCACACTGTAAATGGTTTATTTTAATATAGGGCCATGACTCATTAGGGAAAACACATCAGCATCAAAGAACTGCAAGCAGGAACAACTGTGGAGCACATAAGAGAGGTACCCTGCGTGCTTACGTTGCAGCTCTCTCACGCTCACACACAAGCACCCACGAAGGATGTTGCCTTTTCTTTTCACAGAGAAGTTAATCCGCATTTATGCCAATTCTCTCCTTGATATTTGTATAATCCTCTTTTTTTTCTGCATTTGTCTGCAGCTCTCTGTTGTGTTGCCTTTTCTTCTAAATACATTCACATTCACTGGAGCTCCACTGGTGGATGATAGTTTTAGCTTGTGTGAAAGTGAATTACTGTCTTGCTCGTTCTAATCCTGCTTCCGTTGCTCAAACACAGGTGCAAGAAGAAACCCCACAGAGATTTGACATTTTTACTCGTCTATATTGGGAAAATATATAAGCCTTAATATAATAAAAAAGACAATAACTCCAATGAAAGCAGAGCTAATTTAGAATATTTAGTTTGTTTTACAGCCAGTTTCAGATATCATCTTTAACTCTTTAAGTTTCTGAACCTTTCTGGCCGTTATCCTCCTTCCACTGTGAAAACATTTTTTTTTTTTAAGTTTTGGGTAAATGTTATTTTAAGCAAAACAAAAAAAACGGTAAAATAATCATACCCTCTAAAGTTATAAAAAGTGTCAAATTAATGTCCAAACATTGTCACAATCCAGTCATTGGTGCATTGTATATTGTTAATATATTGCTTTAGTAATGTGTTTTCTTGCTCTCAAATTTTGTTATGTATATATTTTTTTTTATATTTGGCCACACTTGTTTCAAAAAAAGCTGAAAAAAGGCAAACTTGTATTATTATTTTTTTTTTCTTATTCAAGGGCTGTTCAAGTAAAGTTTTGGGTGGTTTTAATCATAGACCTGCAGGTGATCATACACAGTAATGATGGTGATAATGACGATTTAGTCTTTTCCATTTCTTTAAGGAGAGCATCAGTGAGTGCTCCTATGCCGCCCTGTGCGTAAAGAGAGTCACTGCACTGTGCGCACAGTGCTGCCACTGTTGGAGCAAAGCCCTGTGCGCTGCAGCGCTGACTGGTAAACTTAAGCAACAAGATCAGTGAGGAAACTCACTGGAGAAATAATATAACTTCACAACAATCTGTTTTGCTTATTTTCCTGATCACTAGATAAGGGTTCGTCATTCGTATTGTTACATTCAGCGCTAAAGAACTACAGACAACAACAATGGACTCGAGTCAATAAGTTTGAACTGACGTGTGTTCTTGGATCCACTGCGCTCGCATGGCGTAAAGCTGTTACCCACACAACCTGCTGTCCTGAAAACTGTAGTCTGTTAATTAAAAGCGATAACCACTGGGTCACACAGCGTCCATCAATTTATCTGCAAGGGTAAAAAAAGCAGAGTTTGGAAGCAACTTGCGAGACAGTTGCGCATTTGACAGCTCGCTTATCCACATGACCAAGCTCCTTTGAAAGCAAGTTTGTCACATCTCTCTGTTTGTGTAGCTGGCTCGTAGACACGTGTTGTGGACACGGAATTATCTCCTTTATCAACAGTGTCGCTTTTGAATAGAAGAAATAAGTGATTCGACCGGTTTCCTGCAGTTTATCAGATGCAGCGCACTGTTCCAACCTGCCTCCTGCTTCAATCATGTGATTGAGGGGAACTGAGATTATTCTTGTTTTAGCCAATAAAATCCAGTAAATAAAAACAGTATGAAACCTTTGGATCTCCTCTCAAGTGAGCAGTATCATGCGTAACAAGGATCAGCATAGATGGAAAAAGAAAAAAAAGGAAGAAGAAGGAAAAAAGTACGCTCCGTGGTTGGCTGCGCAGCGCTCCGCGCGCACTTACCAGCTCCGCGGTAACACGGGAGGGGGGCAGGCACTTGCCTTTCACTCACCTGATTGTGAACAGCCGAACCCAAACAGGAGGCTTGTCAGGAGAAAGCCGAGGCAACACAGGGCAGTCGTTGGTTTCATTATTGTGCTTGGCAGGTAGCTCCTTTAAATTCACATGTCCAGCGACGTATCTTTCCTCAACAGCCAGAAAGGATGAATCGTTTGCATCTGACGGCTCCCCAGCCTACGAGTTTGGGGACTTTCTTTGCTTCTGAACAAGTTCACAGTTTGCTCGAGTCTTCTTTATCTCGCCTCTCTATGCCTTCAGGCTTAATTTGTGACTGACGTGAAAGCAGAAAAAGGTAGAATAGACTAAAAATTTCCAGCACACGCTCCCCTAAAAAAAATAAGCTTGCCTAAATTGCGTAAAGCACTGTACTCATGCCATTACTCCCCGACTTAGACACAATATGCAGCTGCAGACTCTCTTTCTTCAGACACACCCCCCGGGTCCCCAGAACCCCTCCTACCGACATCGTGATTGGAAAAGGGGCCCGGCGATCACCCGAAACCCCGCCAGGCACAGCTTGGTGCGCGACGCAATTGGTTGGCACGAGATCCCGAAACCTCCCGAATTTGTGCATCGGCTGTGTTGCACCTGTCACACGGAAAAACAGCAGAGATCAAGTCTGCCAGAAGGATTTAAAGGTGCAATAAGTAAAATGGAGCTGACTTACAGGTGGCTTTGGACGAACTCAATATTCTATAAAATGTAGTTTAATTTTACAATAACTGTTTTTTTATTAGATTTTTTTTTCCTGTTTACTATTTGTGGCTTTTGTAATTAAAATGTTTGTAAATGTGTATCTTCATCTCAGTAAATAATTAACTTCACTCAGCAAAAATATGTTTTTAACAAGATTGTTTTTCTTGCTCCGTCGTATATGCAACACTTCACTTTTTCACTTTTTTTTGTCAATTATCAAACTGCATTAATATTGAAAGCAATATTTCTTCTCATCAGGAGTATTTTTTTCTCTCTCAGCCAGGGGTGGCTGGATGTAAAATAACATAAATAAGAGTGGATTCAAAGTTTAGATGAGTGCATTATTATTATTATTATTATTATTATTATTATTATTATTGTTATTATTATTATTATTTCTTTCTGCGGGTGTCTTTGATTGTTCAAAATGTAGTGACTTTGTAGTGACAGCAAGTTAATAAAACCTAAAACCTGACAAAAGGTTATTACTTTCACATTGCAGCTGATGCCTACCTTTGCCTTTGTTAAGAGCAGGTTCAATACCTCCTGGAGTTACAGTATGTCAACACATCTGGACAAAATTAAAACAGTCCTAACCCCTCTCCTCTATAAGACACTTTAAAAAAGTAACAAACTTAGTATGAAACTTTTCAGTTAATGTGCAACAAAGTTTATTGAAGACATGTTCATTATTATTTGCAAAAAAACATGAACAAAGTTTAATTGCACTAATCTAGACACGCAAACAAAACTGAAAATTAAAAGTAAAAACTTCTAGCCAACAATTTAAAATGCATACAAACTCCAAGAATGTGAATCATCTGATTTTCCTTTTTATACAGAGTTTTAAAAAGGAGAAAGGAGTAATACTTAATAAATTAAACTTAAATTAAATGTATAATGAGCATGGGAGGCAGGTTCCCTCCCTTTTTTATTTTACATGATAAAAAAAAATATGCCTGTGCAACAATCCATTCAGTCTCATAAACATCTCTCTTATAGCTGCTGGAAGGTCATTCCTCCCCAGAGACCACTGAGTGCTTTTTGTTACTCTATTAAGGAGTTCAACTCCTCGCTGACTCGCAGCCACTGCCCGTCCTGTCTTTCTGTTGCTGAAGCCCTGAACTGAACTTCCCCACTCCAAGTGTACCCCACACTTTTTACAGTCACATTCAGTTTTCACTTTGAGGAAAGTCAAAACTCTGTCGCTGGCTATGATATGAATAGTGCACTGAACTGTGAGAGGCACTTCTTGAACTACTGCTGCAGTGTTGACCCTTAACCAGTGGGGGGCAGTCCAGTTCTCCCCATACAGGTCACAGGACCAGGGAGTGTCACAGTGGGTGGGGGGCATGGAGGTGGGCATTTTAACCTGCCACCAGCTAGCTTCCTGTCTCTCTGTTTGACATTGGCTTCCGAGCACACGGATGCTTTATTAAATATTTCTCGGCCGAAATGAGCTTTTAATATCACTGACACCTCAAATGTATTAAGAAGTATGGAAAAATGAGATCTGGCAGCATGTTATGAGGAGAGACTTCACTCTAAATATGCCCCAAATGGCTGCTGTTTATCATTTTTAATACCAAAAATGCAATTTAGCAACACTGTGTATTTTCATTATACATTAGTGTTTAAGAGGCACCCACTGACAGTGTCAACTTAATGCTGTCAATTAGGTGTTTTATTCCAGGGATTATGAGAAGGATGAAGAAGGGGTTTCATGTGTTCTCCTAGCCATTCCCCAGCGCCTGCTGTACAGCTAATCTAATACATAACCCCCTGATTTGTTTAATGGATGAGACTTTGCTGCTGCAAGAAGCACGCCAATAAAAGCCAGGCCCTCCAGAGGCTATTGTGCCTCATAATGATGCCAGACACACAATATGAGCGTTATGAAGCAATTTTTTATCATGCGGCACATTGTTTTGCTCCGTTGGTGCCGTGCAAGTAAAGGCAATCTCTCCCTGCAGCACAACACTTCTGCCGCACACTTAGATAAACCTTCAGTGTGATAAACTGTGCCAGCCACGTGTTGCAGAGAGAAAAGGAGCGCGGATGAAAAATGCACACCCAGTTGTGATGCCAGTTATTGGCTATTCATTAGCTATTTTTTTTTCCTGATTGGGTTTTTATTTACTGTTGTAATATCAAAATTACAGACATAAGCTCCAGAGAGTATCTGTAAAATGAGTGTAATGCAATTAAAATAAATATAATGTAAATATATAAAAAAAAAACTTTATATATGTATATACACTTTTTACACATTCCTACTGAAATGATTTGTTGATAGATATTGTATCACTGTCTCAACAATACATAATAAATGTTTTTATTTTAATTTATTTATTTTTACATATATACAGTATAAAAGCTTCTTAAAAATTTATTGTTTGAAAAAAATGTCCTAAAAAACCACCTCACAGAGCTTTAGACTTCTTATATGCAGGTGCGATACTAAATTCATTTCAGGTTGGTCACCTGCATTAATCACTGTGAACACAGTTCAATAAAAAACAATTTTAACAACCCTGACATTTTTTTTTTCTTTTTCGTCTTTACACCTTTTGATTCATCCAAGGTGCACATGCTTTTTTTTATTTAACGCACATACTTATAGAATTTTTTAATCAGATGTGAGTATTGGACAGATTCTCATTCCGTAATCACAAGGACAAACAGAAATAATGAGAATTTTTTTGAGCATAGATTGCCATTGATTATGCCAGTTGACATTTCAGGCTGTGGGCTGTTCTCAAGTCTCACAAGATAAACAGGAATGACGCATCATTTGACATGTTGACTGATAAAAATTCAATCAGCAGCCACCCCCACCGTCCTGTTGCAGTGTGTGATTATTCATTGTTGATGTGCACTTTTTGCAAAAACGTGAAGTCTGAACAATTCATTTTTTTTCTAAAGTTCAGACACAAACAGATGTTTTAACATCTGTTTTGTGTAGGATTTTTATTGGAACGTAGCTCATGCTCACATAAAAATAGTTTCAGTAGCTACTTTTCTAAGGCAAAATTGATTGTTGTTTTCAGAAAGTAAAGACATCTTTTGACTCAACGTGTTCCGGCTAATGGTATGAGTAAAACTTACATTCTTAAAATGTCCTGCATCCAAGACCTGTTTTTCAGTGAAGAAAATCATTCTTTTAAAGCAATCAGCATTCATTTCTTGGAAAGAAAATACTTCAAGTGCAATTTTATTTATTTGTGTTTTGAAGTTGCTACAAAGCTTAGACAGTTTCATTGTTTTAATCAAGATTTTTTTTTCTCATTTGATTATTAAGTATACACTTTGTTAAACCACCTTTGAAAAATCTGTTTTATTTGTTTCAATTTGTCAACTAGGTAGAACATTGTAAGTCCAAAACATGTAGTTATTCTTTAATTTATGGAACTGTATATTTCACAAAAAATGCTTATATGTAAAAACACAGTTTGCAAAGTGAATGATAAACCTGACATGTTTATTGAAAGTCATGCTTTGAATTTACATTTCAAATCAGTAACTGGCATCATTTCTCAACCCTCTTCTTCCTTTTAGGGTCACTGGGGTCACTTGTGCCCATGTCCATCAGTCACTGCAAGGAGTGGGGTACATCCTGGACAGGTAGCAAGTCTATGGACAAACAACCATTTAGACTCTCACTCAAACATAGGGACAATTTAGTTACCAATAAGTCATGTGTTTTCTCTCTCTGTCTCTCTTTCTCTCTCTATTGTTTTCATCTGTGGGAGGAAACCAGTGTACCTGGAGAAAACCCAAGCATACATGGAGAGAACCTGCAAACTTTACCTAGAAAGGCTCCCAGTCGGGATTTTATCTGACAATTTTCTTGCTGGGAGGCAACAACTCTAACTGAGACATTGCATTCGTTTTTGACAAGTTTAGTTAAATGAATGAATGAAGCTAAAATCAATACAAGTAGGCAACATGAACTTGTTTTAGAATCTGATTTTGTCTTTAAGAGATTTATTTGGATAAGTCATGTCTAAGGATGAAACCACTTTGCTAAAAGAACAGTTTAAGGTTCAATTGAACTTGTGAGCCTTTAATAAATACTACATTTGAGCTTGTTAGATGTAGTATGAAACATTCAATGTATAAAACAGATACCAATGCCAAAAAACAAATCACATTAAGTTTTACTGCATAGCAGAGGCATTTGCAAATGGGGACATCAGTAAACATAAATCCTAAAAAGTGTCTCTTTCCCACCGCATTTTGTTCACTCTGTCGCTCTCCTGAGAAAGAGGTGCATTAGAGATTATTTGGCTTTGTGAGAGATTTGTGTGAATCCATTTGAATACAAAAAAAAAACAGTAATGGCATTCCTCTGATTATACATGTTGTACACTCAAAGCCATTTCACTGCACATTCTTTCCTGCCATCAGACTCATATAGTGGCTAAAGAGTGAACTGACTGGGTCTGCATGAGCCCGACTCAGTGAGCAATCAGCAGCGTTAGCGCATTACACACACATGATTACGTGGCCATTTCCTCAGTGAATGAGTCTCATCAGAAGTCAGTGAAGAATCCACTGAGTGTGTAATTGTTTCCCATTAGGGGAAATGTTGACTGCCATTGAGTTGCATCTCACTGCTGAGTTTGCTGACGAATGCTCTCTGTCCACTGAGTGAAGCGGGCTAATTCAGCTCTGAGTGGTGATGGAATTACTCAAAATCCCAAAACCATCAGATCAGTGAGGGCGATGCAAAATGTTTTCTTTCAATTTATTTTTACTGCAGTCCAGGGTAAAAGGCACAGATGCTCTGTTTCCCCAAAGTGACACCAGATTTTAAACATTATTAACCATCATACTGAAAATACCTCAGAGTTTCAGATGCAGCAGCTTTTGACTGTTTGGACCACTCCTCAAATTACATGATTAAGGTTTTCTTTTCTGTAAGGTATCATGTCCACATATGAACTTGAGCTTTGCATATCTGTGCTTTCTGCTTCCTTCCAGTCACACAGTTGAGCTTTTCAGTGATGAATAATCGTTGCCATGCACCCTTGTGAAGGTGTTGAAACTGAACCCCTTACACAGCAAATTGCAGGGCAGTCAGATGTTCAAACAAGGATAACCATGTGAAGTTCAAACTAAAAATGAATCAGAGAGAAGACTTTTTCTCAAGTCATTAATGCTGCACGATTAGACCTGTGTGGACGGAAGCAATAATCAGCAAATTTTCTTATTTTACTTATGTATTTTTTTTATTTTTTACAATGCTACCATCTACAGGATGGAACTGAAACATATTGTTATCCTTGCCAGAACCATCAGAAAATATTTGAAGGACTATAGTTGACAATATGAAGACTATCTGTTGTTGGATAAATTAACAGTAATTTGCCACAGTGTTATTTAGCCACTGAAGTTGTTCCACTTTACAATTTTGAAAAAAAAAAAAACAAAAAAAACAAACAATCAAGAATCCAGCTTTGTGGATTTGCATTGTTGCTTCTTGCAAAGCATCACAATAAAACCATTTCTTATCATTTTCCTTCTCCATCTTTGATGATGAATGTGATGGAAATATTCAGTATTTAACCTTTAAAATAAAATAAATAAATAAATAAACAGTGCTTGAGAGCATTCTTACTTTTAGGTGCCTAATTGGAAGTTAAAGCCTGTTATTGTTACGTTTGAATTGTAAATAATATTCTTTGTGCATAAAATTCTGACAGTTTTAACTTTTTATTTTTAGGAAATCTAACCAATACACTTCCTGTTTGGGTTTTCTAGATTTTCTCCTCTCACAATCTGGAAAGTAAAGGTGAGGGATATAATAATCAGTCATTCATGAGATACTTTGCTAACAAACAGACAAATTTAACTCCAGCAATTATCGGCAAAATCTCTTAAAACAAACATCTCATGACATTGGTTAATGGTCAGAGTATTTGTTGGGGATAGCTCTCAACTACTACCACATCAAATATTAGCTCAATTACTACTCATGACATGCTGTCAGG
>JARVJO010000061.1:10143881-10175643 GCA_031762555.1 Cynodonichthys magdalenae
ATCACATGCACTCATACTGCAGCAGAATAAAGGGATTATTTAGGATGTGGATAGCATTCCAAAAAAGCCTCTGAATGGTAATATTCCTGTGCAATCTAAGCATTATTTATTTTAATGCCAGAGTAGCATTAAATCTAGTCAAAGTACGTATAACTAGGGTATTTTTGTGTTTATACTTAAAGGAGCATGATAGCAGTGAGTCACCACTTGATGGCAGCAAAATAATGTATCTAAACAGACATAGAACTGTGGACAAAGAAAAAAAAAGATAATCAAAGAAAACATAAAAGACATTTGTTAAAGCTAACAAACAAAAGAAAGAAAGCACTTTCTTATGGAGAGATCTGTCCAAATAAGTGTGATCACACAAAGGAAGGAATAAACTCATTTTTTTAAGCTGAGAACTAAACTAGGTGGTTGAAAAAAAGTATTCTAATGTCCAATGAGAAATAATAATTAAAGATGCAACAGGGCAGAACAAAAACCTTCCCATACTTGTGATGTATTTTACCATTCTACCATGGAAGGATATTTACATTTTACTTGTTGTTAAGACTCTTCTTATTTTCTAGCAAAACAATTGAAATGTAATTGTTTTAGAAACTAGAAATAATAAAATATGCAACGTTTGATAAAGATGAGCAGTAAAATAGTAAATTGGCAATGATGAGAATGTTGACTGTTGTTTAATGTCAAGCTCTATATGATACAAGTGGAACCAGTTTGTGGGTCTTGCAGGTTTTGCAGCTCTGGTTAAACAAAGAGACATAAAATAAAGGCATCACATAGAAATGTTCCTCTTGTACTTTGCATACCTGATCTTAGACGGAAGTGTATTTTTTTTTAGTTTATTTTTTTCCGCAGGCATAAGTATTGCTTCAAAGTGTGTCAGTCTTTCCGTCTCATCCACTCTCCTCTTGACCCAAGAGTCTGAAACCACAACAAAAGCGCTGACATTTAAAAAAAAAAAGACAAGGTGAGAAGTGTGCCAGAAGTACGTGCACCAACTGTTTTATTCTTAAATCTCTTTCTCCCATTTTTCTGAGCTGCAAAACAAGGCCACTGTTTGAATAACTTGTGAGCAGAGAATAGAAAGTATTTTTTCTATTAAATAAACCAAAATAAATCAACAGCAACACTTGCTTTTCTGCTTTTCTTTTTTTATTCTTCTTCTGTTGCTGATTTAAATTTTGAGATTCTTTTTTTCTTGTCTGAACATAATCTTTACTCCATTTTTGAAACCAATCATGTCATAATTGCAAGATTAAAAGTATGAAATGATTTTTTTCTTCAGTTTTATTAAAAACCTTTGTTTTCACGTCTTATCTGAGAAGACCAGTAAAGCCAACCTTTCTCTGGCAATTTCTCAGCATAATTTTTCAGAAACAGCTGTGTGTGTTGTAATCCATGTTGACGTTATCTACATATCTAAGTAGAACACACAAGTGCCATAAATCAGTATTTGATTTCATTTTGAGTATCAGAGCAGATAAATACAAAGAGTTACAGACATGATGTGTGTTCTCCTTAGCCACACTAAGCTGTAGGGCTGACATTTTTGGTTTTGCACCTATCAGTTTGCTGTATGTATGGCAGCCCTTTTAATTATTAGTGATAGTTTGACTCCTTTTGTTAATCACTTTTAGGTCTCACCCCTGAAAAATGTTTATGCTGTACCAAAAGTCACTCTGTGACAGTTAAACTCAAAAATATGTGGGAAAAAAATGTTCAAGCACAGCTAATCTTAGAAATTGCAGTGGTTACATGTCCATGGCTGAGTTTTAGATTAGGCTACATTTAGGCCTAAACCGATGAAACTTCCTTCTCTTTATTTGTCTGGTGTGAAAAAAAAAAGTTTGAGTTCACATTTACTTCCTGTTTTCAGTTCAACTCATAGCAGCTGTGTATCCATTTATGTCAAACCACCAGTGTTTGTATCCCCACATCCCACTTTCCTACAGCAAACCTGTAGCTTCTCGCTGCACGGCAGCCCCTCAAGCTGTAGCTTCTTTTCCAATGTATTTTCACACTTCAAGCTGATCTGCAGGTGTTCTCTGCTCCACAAACCCATACTTTCTGTCACATTCTCTATCTTCCTGTATCAGATGCACTTATCCCTCTTTCTCACTCAGTTTTTTTTTTGTCTCAATTTCTGAATTGTTGTTTCTTACTGTCTTTCCTACTCTTTCAGTCTGACTTCCCAAGAAGCCACCAATGCAAGTGCTGATGTGTTTTTGAGCTCACTTTGCAAACTCTTCCTTCCTGCCTGTCCTCTATCTTTTACCCAGTCTGCTCTTCTTCAAACTTTTCCACAGTCATGCATAGCTGCACATTTCTTTCTTTTTTTTCTGTATAAAACACTTTTCTCCACCTGTTTTTCTATTTGTACTTTTTGCTCACGCCAGTCACCAAACATGACTGCACAACACGGGTAAGCATCGGAAGGAAAATGGAAGTTCCCTTCCTCCCCACATAATATACAGACCTCGGTCTTTAACCACAAACCAGCCCACCATTACCCAGAAACCTTTGCGTCAAGACACCAAGTCTCACTAGCATAGTGTCTGCACAAGGTGTCAAAGAGCTGGCCTCAGAAATTGAAATTAGGAGCTTCGTTTCTACTTAACTGCTACAATATTTTTTTTCAGTGATGTTGTAAATAAGTTGTTTAGTTGCACAAGTAGATTATTACAAGTATAACTGAGCAAAAGAAAAGACACACAGGAAAAAGCCACAGACAAAAGATGTCCAAATATTCTCAAGCATAATTGTCCAAATCTCTCTCCCATCGTGTCTTTTTTGTTTCAACAATAATGCTACATTAGTCTGTGTCTGCAGTGCACACATCTTTTCCCAGTTTCTCACATTACAGCAAATGCAAGAAACACAAACACTTCACAGAGCTACTGTACTTGATATCAGCTTTCTACCGTGTTCCAACTGGTCTTACTAACTTCTTAAATATGGGTGTGTAACTGAAACTAACCAGGAGTGCTGGTTGTTGTTAAGTGTGTGTGTGAGTACTTGCATACATATCTTTTCTGGCATGTGTAAGGGTTTAAGGGCCTGTACAAACATCCACCTGGCAGGAAAAACAGGAATAAGACTCGTCATTAGGAGATTGCACAACCCTCATAAGGATTCACATTGTGGAGGTAAAACTCTAAAATCACTCATTACTCAATTACTAAAAATCCAGAATGCAGACCATGCTGTTTATGAGCTAAAATAAAAGCCATATGTTCCACAGCTAGATTTAACTTCAATGATTTACTATGAACATGGGTTGTGTTGTACTCGTCATACGAAAAGTGAATGTTTGTTCTACAGAAGGAGTGTTTGTGACTAATCTGAGTGCAAAGTATGTTGAGGTGTGGATGACAATAGTTTCCAATACTTTTGATGCCTCCATGGTTTTATGTTGTCTAACAGGATCTGTCAAAGTCGTGACATGAGCAATGTAACCCAAGGAAATTAACTCTAAACCAAAAAACTTGTGCAACTGTTCAATTTTCCCCCCAAAAAGTAATAACTTCCTCATCATTCATTAATACTTTTAAACTGCTTAATAAAAAATGCAAGGAAAAATTATGGACATATGCCATATTTATTCAAGTAAAGTCATTATTGTTATGATGAGATAATTAAATGTGTTGAAAAAAATTGTTTCTTGTTTTTAAGGTATTTCTCTCATCAGGAAACTTCTCTTGAAACGTGTGTGTACTATCAAAGCAAGACAAAACAAAGGCAGGTGTATCACTCCTGCATGAAAGTGTGACTCAAACTGAGACAAAGTCTAGATGGGAGAAAACAATCAACTGACAGGCAGGTAAATAGTGGAATCTGAAGATAAAACGATACAGTTTGGGGTCTGCTGAGGCTTTTGCACCTCTCAGTTTTGCTACCGCCTTCAGGTAGCTTTGATTTTGTGTGTGCTTGCTGGATGATTATGTGCGAGTGTGTGTACCACATAGATTAAAGAAGTAAGGGGGTGAAGGAGACAGCTCTGACATTTAGAAACTTCAACAGGCACTGGTGCCCACCTGTTCATAGACAAAGACTGGGGAGGAACAAACACCAGTTTCTATTGTAAACTAAGATGTATCTGTAAAGCTGTACAGTATGGGGTAGGCGCAATGGCTGCACACAAGAACTTTAGAAACAATTCTTTAATAAAAGAGGAACAATTTGATATAAAAACTAATGGGTTTTACTTAAATATGCCAAGTTTAAATAACATAAATATATATAATTTATTTTATTTGTTTTCATCTTTATAATAAATAAGTAAATTTCTTTTAAAGTTAATATTTAGATAAGGTGTCTTAATGTCAGTTGCCATGACTGCTTTCTACAATCATTTAAATGCCCCATCAACCCGCTCTCTTAGCTCTCTGTCAGAGAAGCCACACAAGTTGAACTTTATTGGTTTATCCTCTCTCTAAGTTAGAACATCATGATTTTATTTTACCAATGTAACAATCTAATAAAGTTTTATTAATTTAATAAAGTTGTAATTTAGGAGGGAAATTGTAAACTATTTTCACATACAACAACAGTTCAGTGGTTAGCACTGATGTCTTACAAATAGAAAGTCTTGGGTTTGATCCTCAGTTCGGACCTGGCGTCTTTCTGTGCAGAGTTTGCATGTTCTTCTTGTGATTTCACCGGGCACTGTGTCCTCCCACAGACCAAAAACCATGTATGTACAATAGGTTGCCTTCTGGCCCCACCTGCAAACGAGATCTGCGATCTTAATGGGATTTGCCTTAATAAGGGTAAAAAAAATGGTAATATTATATTATCTTGATTATAAATAATCTAGAAGTTTGTGTGTATGTTGACAATTCCTGTATGTGCCTAAAGTCCTTGTTTAAAATATTTATTTTGAATTCAACCACTTATTTTATAGTTGGTTTGGTTACGTTTTAAATATTAGACTATTAATTAAATTTAAAATTACTGATGAAAAAAAGAAAATCCACATTTTTAGACGTCTTTCATGACACTCTTTTTCATTGATTTTACATTATATTATGTTTGAACATAACTCTTCCCCTCATCATAATATAGTTGCAATTCAGCAGTAGTTTGAAAGGTTAGTAGACCAATACAATTCAGACTTTCTGTTTTAAAATTCCAAACAAGCTTGAAGAAGTAAAACCAGTTCTTTAATAGAGAGAAAATCATGCCTTAAAATATACATTTCAATCTTCACAGCAGTCTGTCTTCATGTAAGGTTATTTTTGTAGGAAAGGAAAACAAACGAACAATCAAAAGAACAAAAAAGAAATAAAAAATACAAGCCTGATAATCTTTTAACTTCCTTCACCACATTCAGTGTTGAAACATCACAAAAATAGCATTTCTGAGCATATCTTATGATAAATAAATGACATATCCTAGGACATAAAAAATACAAGGCTTTTTCAAATACCTGAGAGCCCTCACATAAAAAGGTGATATTGAAGGTGATCAGTCGACACTGACTTCTGAACAATGGTGACATTTGTGCCAATAGTATTTATTACAAAAATACAATGCATCCAGAAACCTTCCTCATACAATTTGTAAACATTTATAAACTTCAAAATCACACAAAGTTCACAAAACTATATGTATGAACATTTCAGCATAAAAATAGACATTTAGTATACTTACGTTTCAAATTTACAAAAACACGTTCCCACAATATGTAGCAAGAGCAATAATTGGAACTTTCAAGTAAAGTCCTCACTTACACTGAGGCTGAGGAAAAAAAATGCTTGCTTATTTTATTTATTTATTTTTGTTTGTATGGCTGATTTTGGTAGACGTATAGATAATAATGTAATTTGATTTAAGTTTTCTTTTGGTTATTTTTAAAACTTGAAAACAAAACCTGATTACCATTTAATTAGTTTGCAAGAAAAATGTGTTTTTGTATTGTATAATCTGACTGGTACTTTCAAAAAGCAAATATATACAAAAGCAAAAATGACAGAATAATGTATAGGAATCATAAAACAGCTGCAAAGTGTAAACAGTTTCCAGTACCAAAAATTGTTTCTTTACCCTAAGAGAGAGGATGTAAACAAAGAAAAAAGCTGCCTTTTAAATAGTAGACATAAAATCAAAAAGGAACTATTACTGAGTTTCATCTTAGAGCATAAACTGTTGATGATTTTACATTACCTCAAACTGTCAAACTAATAATGCCAATAATAATAATTCTTGAGAAAGAAAATGTCAAAAGACAGCAGAATAAACCACTATGGAGTCTAACTTGTGTTGCTCCATAAGTATTATCATAATATGCCACTATGTTGTCTGTTGTACTTGCAACTCTAATAAAATAAGTTGCCTTAAATGATACATAAAGTGCATGACTTTGACCAACTACCTAACCCAATCTTGATTTGTTTCACAGGGTGAAAGAACACAACTGCCCTATTAAATCAACATTTATTATCCTTCAGTGTACTTGAATGGGGATGTCCTAGTTGCCTTTTACATTTTGTTTAAAACAAAAAGTCCTAATAATTAGAGGCCTATTGAGGTGGTTTGGAACATGAGTTACAGTTTTCATAAGTGCCTTCACAATAGTAGTACTATACATGATAAACACACTCTGTTAACTTCTTCTTTTGCGCACGCTTGTCCTTTTTCTTGATCTGTATCGTAAAAGGTCATGCATGAAGGTGGTGACATATAGAAACGCAGAGAGCAAGATTCAGACAAGAAGGGAACGTAACCGACCTTAGTGTGTTGCTTGTTCATGAGATGGCATCTAAGAGGAGCAGAAAAAAAAGAACAGCCCTATTCTAGCATGATTAAAGCTAATATGCAAACATCTAAGTGCTAGCTTCAATTAATTAATTGTTTTGTTTTTTTCATGCACCAAAAAGACTAACTATGGTATACAATGGGACAAAGTGGCATAGCTGTACTGTGCTGCAAAAATACTTTTTTTTTTTCAAAAACAAATCTCAAAGTCTAACAGATAAAATGTCTACAAGTTAAGGTAAACTGATAAAATGTATTGTGTCTTATCAATTTATTTTGGAACTTATTTTCCACAAAGCACCATCTTACAGCCAGGTAGTTATTTGTAGATTTTAAGGACATCAGCTGGAAAACAATTATCCTTTCCTCACTGATCAATAAAAACTTATAATTTAAAATCTAAATGCATAAAGTTTGAGATTCTAATGCTGTGCTAAAACCGAAGGCAAAACAATTTGTCTGTCATCAGAGTGTGATAATGTTTTAAAGAATCAAAGACATAAAAAAAATATATTTGCTTGTGTGGTTTGTCTGATAATGCAAAAGAAAAGGTCCCTGCCATTTATTTTTAAAAGACAGAGGTTAACACATTGGTGACTTTTATGGTTACTTTCCACTGTGCTTTTTATTTCATATTCTAATACTTTACCTTGTAAGTGCAAGATGAAGAGAAGCTCAGTTTAGAGAAGCTAATACATATATATATATATAGTGTGTGATATGTGTGTGTGTGTGTGTGTGGGGGGGGGGGATGTGTAATAAGAATTAATTACATAATTAGTCAAACAAATTGCATTAGCAAAAGCAGTGAAATTCTTATTTTTTTATTTCACAAAATTAGCCTTGAAAAGATTAAAATCTTTGCAGGATTTAGACATTTAAATATATGTATAATTTTTTTTCATTATACGTGAGTTACAATAATTTCACAACTTATTTAAGATTTGTAATGAAAATCTGCTAAATGTTTGAGACTTTTCGTATAATGTTCTAAGTTGTGAAAGTAAATCTAGTTGTCATTCAAATTCTACACCATCTTGAGCTTACAAGGTATGTGATTATGTTATGCCTGCATGCATTCACTGTATCATTGTGATATTTAAGCTTAAAAAGCAGAAGCAGAAAAATGTGACTGTCTAATAAAAAAAATAAATAAACAGTCAAAACATCTAATAGCTACTCTGTTACTAAATCATTACATTTTTAAAAGGAAAGAAAAAAAAAGAAAAAAACAAAACCAAACACAATTTATTTTCTCTAAAGTATTTAAATAAGTAAAAAAATGTGTCTTTGGCCCATACCTTCATATGATTGTTTAACAATTCCAGTTTACAGGTAGCTTAAAAATAAGTCTTTTGATTGTGCTACACTTGTCTACAGTGCCATTCAGCTATGCAGTTTCAGAAGCGTAAGGGTGAACAGCAGACTATTGCTCCTTTCATTTCTGAAGCTTCTCCTTTATCGTGACCCATCCTCTTAGTGGAAAGTGTGTTCACCTCGAACTATGTGCGAGGAGAACTCGTAGCGATCCTTGCTTCGATGACCGCAAATGTTGCACTCTAGTGGATCTCGATATCCATGACAACCCATGTGGATGGTGTACATGACATGGTCCAGGAAAAGCACACGACAGTGCTCACACTGGAAGGCTCGCAACTCATGGCCCTCTCGTCCAAACACCCGCACGCCTTCCTGGATCACAGACCTCTCAGGGGCCACTTTCATCATTCCAGTTCCTGCTCCTGTCCCACAGCTGGGTGATGCGACAATAACTCGCTCAACCGAACTTATTACAGCTGGACTAGATCGAGATCTGGGGCCTGAAGAGGCATTGCTACCATGGTAGCCCTGTCTGTCCTGAGGGCTGCTGCGAGCTGAGTCAGCGGAGTCAACACCACTGTTACTAGGTGATTCTGCTTGTCCAGACAGGAGCGGCTTGTTCTGCTTAGTAAAGACAGAGGGGCCATTTAAGGAGGGATGGCCGGGGAACTCATGGTGCTGGGGTGGCTGAGGATGAAGTGTGTCACAGTTTCCTGGGCGGTCTGTTTGCTGGCTCAGTGGTAGGACAGGATGAAAAAGAGGGTTGACAATTGGCAACACCTCACCCATGGATAATGAAGGACCAGGATGGTGGAGCATAGGTCGTAGGGTGTCTGATCCCAGATATGACATGGCATTGTTGATAGTCTGGTCCATCAAATGTGCTTGTATTAGCTCAGGACGGTTGTCATACTTTGGGTGCATCCCATAGCCTATGTCAGAATAGCTGTAGCGAATCATCTTGTCTCCTATGGATAAAAGAGTTGCACAAATAATAAGCAAAATGAGATCTTATATACATGATATAAACATCATAATTATGAAAAAAAAATAATAATGAAAAAAAAATCTTGTAGCTTCTAATTTAAAGTCCAAAACGTATATACAACAATGTAATTAACTTAGAATTTCCCATCAAGCCTATCACATATTTTTTTGTGTCATTCTTGTTTGTCACATTTTGCACAATAAGTTCAAGTCTAATGGGGTGGAAAGCCCCATCCATCTACAATTGCACTGTTTAACCCCTCCAGATCAGGGATGCGGTAAGCTGTTTTCTCTTGATAAGAGAAATGGCAAAGTTACAGGTGTACCTAACCACAGAGAGAAAAACATTTCCTTGCCTTTGAGTCCTCTGCTTGCTCTAGCTTGCTCAATCTTTTCCTCTAATAGTGTGGCAAATAAAAAAAAAAAAGCTTGAAAAAATTCTTGTAAATAGGTCAGAGTTGATGTATGATATAATGTTATGATGCAACACTGAAGAAAGTAAAAATCTCTTGTAAACTGCCTAAAAACCTAAACCAATGGTAAGATTATAATGTTACCAGTTTTTAGGCCTAAAGCGAAATTAGTTTTGAAAATAAACTTCATATTATAACATTTAAACAAATGCTTCCTGAAAAAAGTACACTAACAAATATCAAATAAAGTATGCAATTTTTTTTATTTGAGGTATTAAAACATACATTTAAGCATAATGTTAAAGAATGCTATTTAAAAGCTAAATAAAGGAAAACTTGATCAATTAATTTCTCCTTAAATAGTGATTCGATAAATCTAAAATACTCACCCACAAATTTTTGAGGCGTAGTGCTCTTCCTCTTTCCAACATTGGTGGGTAGCCTTTCAATAACAGGTGCCCTATCAAATGTAGCCAAAGTGTTGGATTCTGTCATGGCTCTGGTTTCCTTTATAACTTCACCTTCAAAAGACAAAAACAGTGCAAATGCATTTAGTGGGTTAAAAGAAGTACCCCAAGACAAGTGTGGTTCATGAAATAATCATTCATTTTCTAGTTAAAAAAGAAATAGGTAAAATTAAACATGTAGGGTTTTAGCAATAGGAACAATTGAAGTTTTGGCAGTGCACTTGTGCAGAGGTTGTCACAGCAATTGAACTCACACGACAGATTTGGAATAGTTTTACAGTGATGCACTTCCTTTTTTTTTTTTTTTACAGTGATGCACTTCCTGATGCAGCCCGGACTAAAACCTGTAGCCACAGGATTACAAGATCGTGGCACTACTGTAGCCACATCGATGGCACTATTATAGATTCTCTTTTATCCACTGCTGGGTAATTTGTGTTATTCAAATAGATATAGTGACTGAAATATAAATTTAATCAACAATTTTAAAATTGTATATAAATTTAACAAATCTGGAAATGAAAACTAAATAAATGAAATAAGAGCATGTGAAAATATTCTTTGTAAAAATATAATCTTACAGTTTGCAGTTTTGGCTGTCTAAAAAAAAAACAAAAATAATTGAGATATTTTTTAGCTGTCTTTTTTAAATCTTTCTTTAATTTCTATTTTAGTTATTAAGCAAACATAATCTGTATTAGAAAAAAATGTCACATCTAGAATATCCATCTAGAATATTCATTGTATGTACTGATCGTGCACACGTTTACCTGTGTAAGATCCAGTGTTGGTTGTAGGATCTAAGCCAATACCCTGCAGGTAACTGTGGCAACGCTCTTTGTGTTCTTCTAGAGACGTTCGCTGCTTGTAGCTCCGTCCGCAGTAGTTGCATTTGTATGGTTTGCCAACTAAAAACATAAATATTCAAGAGAGAAAGTATTAGTTTTAGTCACTGCTCCACAGTGGGTAGTGGTTTAGTACAGCAGTATTTAGGCCATGCGTAGTAGTAAAAACTTGTAAAGAGTTAGTTGTACGAACAAAGCTAAAATAAGCTTCTGAGATCATGGAGATTCCACTACTAGTGTAAGGATTCCACAGATCTGCTGCTAAACTGAAACACACACTGTGGGTGACAGATAGTTGCACCATGAAGTCTGTGTTTCAAAACTCTTTGGTCTGTGAAACACAAAGCAAACTCCCACCACTGTGGCACAGCATGAGTAAATAATGGAGTTGATCATGCATCCCTTGACGATGGTAGGAAACTAACTCCAAGTTAAACTGCTATGGAGGTGGAGTGTGATTCATTGTGCCATTTTTTTTTCTATTCATTCCTACCAAGACAAGTGGGAAGATGTTGCTTCTCTCTGAGTCAAGCCTTCAGCCTATATATCCTTTCACCTGTCCAATGTCTTTTGATGCAAACATTTAGGTCACATTTAAACAAAGGCAGTCTGCACAATGAAGCAAAAGTTACAGTAAGAGTATTTATAAAAACTCATTGTAATAATACTTTACAAGACAGTATTCCACAAAGGCAACAACGGAGGCAAAAGTTACGTGTCTTGTATCAGTGTACTCTAAACTAATGTAATGACTCATAAAGAGAGTCAGTGAGTAAACTGGAGGGCACATAAGTGTTCTGCTGAGAACCAAACACCGTCATTGGCTCTGCAGTGAAAGCCGTTCAAAATAGTAGTGACTACTACATCTAGAAAATGATGTACAGAGGATCCAGTACTGTCAAAACAGAGAAACCAAGCATGTTTCAGTCTGAGACATTGAGACTATGACACTCATGTACGTACGCACACACACACACACACACACACATTTGGAGGAAGATGATACATCATCCATTGACAAAAGAACTGTCTTTGTAGGGCAGAAAAGTATGCTTGGGATATGTAAAGGGAAAGTGAGTAAGAACTAAATATGCTTCTAACAGTAAATGTTACGATGTCATTTCTGGACAATTTGTTTGATGTTGAGTTCTTGCTGATGAGTTTGAAATGAAACCCACTTGTTACAAAATGACAAGACCAGTCATGGTCTATATTACTGCAACATTTTTTTTCCTCTCCTTCCCTTTGTGCTGTATGAATAACAAAGTAAAGGCTGAACAAAATAAAATAAAATTCACAGTATTATTTAACTTTGTGTAAATGACTATGTAGGGTCATTACAACAATATACTTTCTGGGTAACGAAGAGTAATTTTGAAATGAAAGTTTATCTTGAATTTATTTTCTTTGCTGCTTATCAGTCATAAAAGACTCTCAGTGTAAAGAAGGAAAAAATCATTCCGAGTGACTCACATTTACTTGCTCCCTCACATGCACAAACAAAAGTTCATTACTTTTTCATATTTATGTGACCGCCCACACACAACCTTGTGCAGATGTTGGATAGACCGGAAGAATCCACCTTTCAGCTGCTATTCTTTATGCAAATGCTACACTTGCTGAACTCAGACTCACTCGACTGATTGCATTTCGCTAATAAACGGGAGCTTGCTTACAATGCAGTGTCTAGTGAAAAATTGTTTCTCTGTTGACTTACAATGTTTATAAATATAAGTATGCATTTATGCATATGTGTACATGTGTCTGCGTGTTGTTGTTTCACCAATCAACTTTGGGAGAAACAAGGTCAGACACAGTTAAGCCTTTGTTATATCTACCTTGCTGTCTATCTCTCTCACTTTTTCCTCATCTGACTTCTCTTTCTAGTCTGATATTTCTGTTACTTCTTTCTTTCTATACTTACTCTCTTTTATGTCACAGCTGTTTGATTTTTTTTCTTGTTGTTTGTTTGTTTTTTGTTTTGTTTTCTGGCTGGGCACCAGACTAGGACTGTGGTGTTTCCCTGGACGCAGATAGAAAGCAGAATGACATTTGGTAACATATTTTGCCAAATGGGCAATTGTGGTGACAACAAACAACAGTAAGCAAAGACATGGGCACATACAAACATTTTCTGCGTTTAGAAAAAAGAAAAAAAAAATGTGCGTGAGTAACCCCCATAGGGGCATCACAGGCAGAACGACGGTATTGTCTGACCCTGATTTGAAAGGCGCGGCAGAGGTGAAAGCACATCCTCTGATAAAAAGTGGGTTACAGTTAAGAAAGACAGTCAGCACTCCACATATGTTTCTCAAAAGAAAGAGCTTGTAAGACAAGCAGCTAAGCAGCACACCCTTGGAACCTAACCACAAGTAACTCACATATATATCTATATAAATATAGATATATATGTATCCAGAATCACTCAATATATTTATATATTTATATATAGTATGAGACCGATGAACACGTACACTCACAAAACAATTAAGGGAAGTGAGACCAACCAAAAAAATATATATATCATGCATGTGTCTGTCCAAATATAAAAATTACAACTTCTTCTTTTTTTGTCTGAGAGCAACTTCTTGTGGTACAACAAAGTCCGTTCAGGGAAGCAGAGGTGAATGAGTAATAACGGGAGAGAATAGCCTGAGAAAGTTGCTTACCAGAATGAGTGCGCAAATGGCCAGTAAGGGCATCACGTCGCCGGCAAGCGTAGCTGCAGAAGGGGCATTTGAAGGGTTTTTCACCAGTGTGCAACTTAATGTGTCGCAGCAGGTTTCCTTTTTGGGTGAACGACACACCACACTGGTTACACTGGAAGGGCCTTTCACCTGAGAGAAGAAAGCACAGGAAGTCAATACCAGCCTCACAGTGACTGATTGTTGATAGAAGAGAGTCAACAAGTCTGGTAACACAGGGTTTTGCTTATGTATTTTTTTTAATCATTTACTTTACAGCCTTAACTAATGTATGCTCCATAGCAGGCAATAACAGATTTTGTTCGTAAAAAAATGTAGTCATCTGTGGTTTATTCATGATGGACAACAATATCTAAATTTGGCATTTGTTATTTATTTAAACTTAACACATAGAAAAAACAAAATCAACAGATATAAGTAACATTGTGTTCATTTATTTTGTACACCATCCCTGCTGTGTGTACAAAATATAGGTAAAGGCAGAATTTGATGTCATAAATCCATGCAAATAAAGCAAAAACGATATTACAATATTATGTTGTGTGTTTTGTATACATAATATGTTAGACTGTATGATATTAAAATTTATTTTAAAAAACACAGTTATCCGTTGTTTTTGTAAAATTGCACTGGTAATTCACCAGAAATCCAGCGGTGACATATGCTTATTCAATAGCAACAAACATTTCCCAAAACCCCAATAAACGGTTTTGCATCACCTCACATACACATCCATACCATGTGTAAGCATAAACTAAAATATAAAACCAAGTAAAAATAATAAAAAAACATAAATGACTAATTACTTAAATGCCAAAACCATTAAGTAAAATAAATAGAATAGAATAGAATAGAATAGAATAGAATAGAATAGAATAGAATAGAATAGAATAATCTATCATCCAAAAGCCTGAAATGAGGAGTCACACTTGATCAAGATTAAAAGGCTGTTTCACAACTTAAGGGCCACTACAGCAAAAGCGCATTAAACTTTCTGAACAATAAATATAACTTCTAACATTTAAAAGGAGCTGTTCAGATAATTTAAGCTATGCAAAATCCAAATAGGGAGGTTCAAATATGCATTCTAGTGCCAGAGCATACAACAATTTGTAAACAAAGTTAGGAGCTACAAAATTCGTACTTTAAGATAATAATAAAAATGATGTGGGAGAACTGTCTTTCGGTTGTTTTGAGAATGAATAGAGATCAACTTATGTATTTCTGAGTTGTATATAACACATTATACCCACAATGTTTATAATGACATTTTTAATGGCAAAATTACATCAAGTTTTCTGACAGCGGCTGAAAATTGAATAATAACACCCCTATTTGAACACATGGTGCTCAATTTTATTCTTGTGCATTAGTAACTGCAAAAAGGTCAATGCATTTCATGTACTATAACAGTTTTTACCCAGAATGATTTATCTTTTTTAGTTTTCATTCCTTGATGTTACCAAAAATTTGGGCATAAAATACTAGCAACAAATTGAAAACATAAATGTAATTTTACATGAGTTTATTTGAACGTCTTATTTTTAATGCATGCCACTTCCTTGTGTTCTAGTGGCATAGCTTTTATTTTCCAGCCAAAAGGAAAACTAAAAATCTGACCTTGATGGTGTGACAGCTAAAGGAGTCATGGCGTCAGTTGAAACAGGTTACGGAAGATTCCAAGGATATTTTTTTTCCCTGATAATCATTTCAAGACTAAACTGTTCTTTAAAAAAGAGGTATCAAGACTCCACCCACTGTCAAGGAAAAAAAAAAAAAGAAAGGAGTCTGACTCATTGTCTTTTCATCTTGGATAGGAAAAAAGAAACAAAAGAAAAAAAGGCGTCTGAAAATGTTTGCAATTTCTTTACACACAATAAAGATGTTATGTGAAAACACACAAACCTTACCATTTGGTTGCCGATTTCCTGTGTCTGCTGAAACATTTGGTCCTGACAGGCCATCTTGTGTATCGCTCGGGCTGCTAGTCATTGATTCCTCCTGTGCTACGCCTTCATCTCCTGTTTGAACAATGGTTTCAGCTGCCGGGCTGCTGTTTTCAGCTTCATCCATTATTTCCTCTTGCTTAATTGCCAGTTCTTTAAAAACAAACAAACAAAAAATGTGATTCTTTTAACATGTTATGGGTAGTAAAATCCATTTATTGATTAGTTGATCATTTGGTTACTGTATGTGGGTGAGGATTAATATATACATATATATATATATATACACATGTATAACATTAAACAACTTGTGTTTTAAAACAATATATGCTGGTGACTATTTGGTAAAGAAGAAAGGTAATAATATTTTTAGGGGCTTGATTTGGAAGTAGCAGCTCAGTCAAAAGAAAGAATGAAGTAGGATCAAAACTGACTTGAAGAGATGATAAGAGATGGTAAGACAAAAAGAAAAAGAAAAGAAAGAAACAAGATGGTCTGGTTTAGAGTTGTCCCTGGGGAGAAAAAAAGGAGTGTCAGAGGCCCATTGCTGGCTGCTTGTTGCTGACTAGCAATGGGAGATTCTCTGGATGACAAGGGCAAAATATTGTGCAACAATGTGTTTAGGGGTGTGTTTGTGGAAGTGGGAGGAGGCCGAAAAAATGACTTCCAGAAGTTTCGGGTTATCAATTACTTGTAAAAAATGGATTATCAGAAAAAAATAAAATAAAATGATAATAATAATAACAACAAGATTAATAACAATAATAATAACTACAATTTCTACCTTTTTCCATTAATTTAGAAAAAAAAAGAAACATATTGTACTTCTTAAATAATGGCCATTATTTCTGACAAAGCAATTATCATTAATATTTGCATTCTACGTAAATATCAAATTTTGTTTTTCATAGATTACAGAGCAAATAGTGCAAGTGAGATTTGGCATCTTTATTTTTTCAGGAGTTGACTTTTTTAAATATTATAATTTTTATGTACCTTGTGTCCAAACATGTGGTACTGTTGTAGGCTTGCTTGTGTATTTAGGTAAATGTGAAAAGGGCCTGTATGAGCAGAGCTTAAAATAAAAGAAATGGAAAAAAAAATCTGAGCAGTTTGCTGAACAGAATGTAAACACAACTCACTGATCCTGATCGTCTTGTTTTGGGATTAACAGGGACTATAATCACAGTGTGACTCTGTGTGGCTGTTCCTTCAGAAAATCCTCCCATTAGACTGCAACAGTCAACTACCCTCTCAGGCTTTGGAGCTGAATCTATTAAATCTTCTAAGCTCAATAAAAGAAATGCACAAATGTGACAGTTTTCTTTTTATAGATTATAGGAAACCAGCTCATTAGGAGACTGTATTTTCTAATCTGCCACTGTATGTTTCAGGAGCACAGAAGAACACTTATCCCAATACTCATGTTGAAAACAAGCTTTGCCTTCGACAGCTGTATCCTGGCAACACAGAGAAGACCTTGCTATTCAGCTCTGTGTGTCTTTACATCTGTCTCTCCATTGTGGGAGAGAGGAATGTATAGAGTGGTCAGATGAGGATATGCTTGAATATCTGTTGCTAAGACTAAAAGCAACAACAATAAACACATTGGCACATTTTGATTTACATGAGGTCCCCATAACCTTTAAAGAAACAGGAACAAAGAATGTTATTGATTGAGGGATTGATTGACAGAAGCAAAACATTATAAAGGAGCCACTCTGTCACATTTACCTCCCAATCTGTCGTCTAACTCAAAAGCTGTAATTTTATTCCTATACAGTTTTTTTTTTCTTTTTTTGATAGCCAAACTGAAAAGAAAATTGGTGGACACATTCAAGCTTCTTAGTTTGATGGTACATTTTTTATGCTCCATGTTGCTTGCCTGTATATGTCTGTATATGCAAATATTTTTGCAGCCAAATCTCAAGTAGCTACATGTGTTGGTCAGCTTCCGCAGTTACAACCAACTCAATTTCAGTTTTATTTACAGCCCTTTTAAACTTCTCAAAAGAACAAAGTGTTGTACAGTGCAATACAATAAAGCAAGTAAATGTTATTCATTCATTTATGATACAATACAATACAACTTTTTTTACAAAGCACTTTAAAACAGCACCGTTAGCCAAAGTGCTGTACATTATTAAAAATACATAAAACATACATAAAAACAATAAACTAAGTAAAATGAGCCAATATCTTATATCACCAATGCTTAATATAAAAACAAAAACATTAAAACCATCATCTCAAACTAAGTTAAAAGCCAAGGAGAAGAAATGTGTTTTAAGAGCAGATTTAAAATATGAAGTGAGTCAGCCTGTCTGATGAGCAAAGGCAGCTCATTCCACAGTTTAAGGGCACCGACTGAAAATGCTCGATCACCTCTCAGCTTCCTCTTAGATTTTTGAACGAACAACAAAAAGTGTTCTGCTGACCTGAGGGAGCGTAAGGTTGGAGCAGGTCAGATAGATACTTTGGGACGAGACCATGAAGACTTTTGAAAGCAAACAGTAGAACTTTAAAAGTAATATGGAAACAAACTAGGAGCCAATGTGATGAATCTAAAACAAGATTGATGTGATCTCGTTTTCTGGTGCCAGTTAAAAGGAAGCGGCAGCGTTCTTAACCAGCTGAAGTCGAGTCAGTAACGACTGGTTCGGCCCGACATAAAGTACATTGCAGTTGTCTAAGCGAGTTGTGATAAAAGCATGGATCAAAATCTCAAAATGATGATGTGAAAGAAATGGCTTGACCTTGGCCAGTTGCCTCAAGTGATAAAAGCTGGACTTGATCTCTGATTTAATCTGAACATCTAGTTTAAAATCATTGTCCAGTTTAACACCCAGGTTAATTGCTGTCTGGGTCAGATGTTGTGCTAAAGGACCAAGACCAACTTGGACTTTAGAGCTGTCACTGGTCTTAAACAACACAACCTGTCTTTTGCTCATTAAAATCTAAAAAAAAATTCAGTGACATCCATGCTCTGACTTCCGCAAAACATTCCAGGAGTTGGTTTACAGAATATTGATTTTCCTGTTTCAGTGGGAAAAAAATTTTGGGTGTCCTCAGCATAAAAATAAGACACCATATTTCCGCAGAATAAATCCTAGAGGGAGTAAATAAATGGAAAAGAAAAGAGGGTCAAGTATTGAGCCCTGAGGAACTCCACATGTGAGTGGTGCTACAGAAGACTCAACTGCTCCGAAACGCACACAAACGCTCCTCTCTGATAGATAGGATCTAAACCACTAGAACAGAACCCTTATCCAGTTCTCTAAGTGAGACAGGAGGATCTGATGGTCCATTATGTCGAAGGCAGCTGTCAGATCTAGCAGCATTAAATCAACACAGTGACCAAAATCTGTGGCTAAAAAAAATCTCATTAAGAACTTTAAACAGTGCAGAATCAGTACTGTGTCAGTATTAGAACCAGACTGAAAAGGCTCAAGAAGTTTATGCTCATTTAGATAAAAAATCAGTTGGTTGTGATCAGTATTGTATAAAGTACCTGAAATTGATACTTGAGTAAAAGTACAAGTATCTGATTACCTTGGTAAAAGTTAAAGTTTCCTCTAAGAATATTACTTGAGTAAAATTCTTAAAGTATCTGATTTATTTTGTACTTAAGTATCAAAAGTAAATTTCTGGCAAAAAATGTACTTAAGTATTAAAAGTAAAAGTATTGAATAAAAATGTACGATTAAATTTTCCAAAATACATTCAATGGGAGGTGACCTCTCCAACATTTTTTTTTGCTAAAGGCATGCAGCATTGATGGATTGTGTACAAACTAATCCAGTATCAGAACGGTATATATTTATACTTCTCATCCAACTACAATTAAATTCACTCTATCCAAGAGGCACAATTTTTCAGAATAGTATTTTTTTAACAATAAGTTGAAATGAAATAAGAGAAAAGACTTTCTACTTCTTACCTTTTTAAAAAATGTAAGGAGTACAGATAATTGTGTAAAAATGTAAAGAGTAAAATTAAAAAGTAGGCTGAAAAATAATTACTCAAGTAAAGTACAGATAACCAACATTTCTACTTAAGTACAGTAACAAAGTATTTGTAGTTACTTTAAATTTACAACTCTGGTTGTGAACAACTTTCTCCAGAATCGTCCAGACAAAATGGTGAGCTTTAAGATTTACCTATAATTTGACATTATGTTTGACAGTATGATGATGTAAAACTTGTAATCAATCAATAAAACCATAAAACTGGCATCTACAAAGTATTGAAAGCAAATTAAAGTAGATAACGTTTTACTGAAGATTTAAATTCAATTAATTAAGTTGCCTAATGTGCAATGGCAATTCATTCCTTCTTTTTTGGCCCCGCAACCTAAAAGCATAATTCACTCTGAGCTTACATCTAGGTTTTGGCACAGTCAGGTAGAGCTGAACAGCATTTTTTTTTTTTCATTTATTGTTTATTTAAATAGGGACAGGTGTCAATTATTAACAATACTATACACTACAACATTTATAGCCAAAGCTTAAACGGGCAGGTGAGGGTGTAGCTACACAGAAAGGTAAGGAAGAGCAAGACCCTTTTAAGATTTTTATAATAATAATAATAATAATAATATTAAGAATGATACTAACATGGACTGGCAACTAATGAAGAGCTTTTAAAATTAGTGAGGTGATTTCAAGTAAAGAGTCAAGTAAAAGTCTGACAGGCAGGGCTTCATTTCTTTTAGGAGGCAGATAAATCAGCAGTACCTCTTTGAGAAAATCATGTCACAACTGCTTCTCTGTCTGTCTTAAACTGATGGGAAAAAAAGGCTCTTAAATACTGTCAGCAACCTTGTCTCACTTTGTTTCTCCTTTTCGTAATTTGCTGCTTCATTGTGACATTGCAAGAGACAGTGTTCTGGTTAGAAAGCTTAGCAGAACCAAGTAACGACAAAGTTCTATTATTGTGCAGCAAGGTGCTGAATGGCTTCATTCTATATAGAGTAGATATGGAATATTTATTTAGCATATCGTAAAGCATTGGATTATTTATTTGAGACAATTCAGACTGAGTTATTCCAGTGTTGAGCTGTTGTAAAAAAGTACTTTTTCCACATTCATTAACATACAAAGTGACAAAATCAGCATACAAGCCACCTGACGAGCATAAATGCCTGTTTTCTTTTATGCAAGTAAACTCACACTATAACTGTCACATTAAAAAAAAGTTTATGAAGAATGAATAACATTGTTAGAATCAAGCCATTTTGTACTTTCTAAGATGATTATGTACATCATGTATTTTCTTTTGTCAGACTGCCAGAATGTTTATTTACTTAGTACTCACCACTGGGGGAATTAGGACCCTGAGGAACTGTCTGTCCATTATGTGCTGACATATCCACTGACATTCTCGGATTCTCCTTACCGGAAGAGCATTGGCCGTTACCTGGGAAACACAGAAACACGGCAAACCTTATTGGGCTGTACATTAAAGCGTTTAAGAGGGGAAAAAATACTGTTACATAAGACAGACCAGTTTCATTGTTCATTATGTTAAATAACAAAGTGATTGTTAAGATTTTTTTTCTAAAGCCTTAACTAATAATGAATATTACACATAATTTACTACAAGTATATTTATAGTTGTTGAAAACACAGTAATGTAAAGACATGTTTTAAAATATGAGATTTTACAACACTGACAACAATTCACTCAACACCAATTTTTAGTCTATAATTATTTTTATATAGACACACTTAGGGATAAAAAATACAAGTAATGTGCCCATGTATTAACTAATAATAAAACTTTTCAATCCACAGGCAAAGTAAATAAATAAATCTTAAAAAAAAAAAATATATATATATATATATATTTCCTTTTCAAAATCACTCTCAAGGACTGTTCTTTGTTATAATGAAGTCTGCTGCATTACACAGGGTGTAAAAACCTCAGCCGTCTTTATGCAGCAGTTCTGATATCTACCAAATGAAGATCAGATTGCATCCTCTTAACAACCTGTACAAAATCCAGGTTATGGATAGTCCAGTGTCCACTCAGAGGGAGAGCTAACTACCCCCTTATCCCCTTACACCCCAGCCCAGTCAGGGTCACCTGAACAATACAGTGGCAACAGGCGAACACTCCCTCTGACCCAGGTGTCAGATCCCTTAGGAACTACAGCAGGTGATCATTTACAACTAGATTACAAAGGCTTTACTGACAGGTGAAATAATGAATAAATAAAATGGATAAATGTATCAAAGAAAGTGTTAACCAAAATAGATAAATGCCAGTCAAATTTTGAAGAATGTTTTAATATATTATTGCTGATGGTGTAAATGTCTGAAATTATTCAGCAATTAAAAAAAGAAATGAAAGCTGCTACTGTACGTCTTCATTTGCTATGGCCATCTCACTCTCACTTGACAACCTCTCCTGTATTGTTCCACTATGGTGGCAGCCTCACTGAGTGGGGCTTACTGGGAGACGTTGTCCATGATACAATCCCTGGGCCTGGGCTCAGGTTGCACCCATTGGGGTTGGAGGAAATCTCAGGTGACCAGCCCTGGCTATCCCTTGGCCACGCTGTCCATGAGACAGGAGTGGCCCAGATTTGTCAAGAAGGATTTTCCATTAGTTTTCTGTAACAGATGCTGACAGATGCTAAGCAGCACCATAACTATGCAGCCTCAGGCTTAAAGTGATAGATCGAGGCTGTCACAGTTAGATATCGGCCTTTCATTAAGAACTTAAAAAACTAATAAATGTAATTCCTGTAAAGTTATCATTGACAAGAAAATAAAATGTGGTTAGACTGTCATATAGCTTAACTAATTCAAGATCCCCGTATAAACCTTTACTAGTTAGCTGCTCTATTATAAAAAAAAATGAGGCTTAAAGGTTTGCGTTGGTGTCATACAATTGCTGAGTCAAACTTCTATGAACAGCAAAATCAAAATACAAATCAGATATGACTTGCTGGGAAAAGGTAATTTGAGTAACACACTAAATTTGGATGGTTTATTGTGCTGGCAAATGGAAAGGAACAAATGTCTATACGTGAAAAGTGTAGGTGTCATTATTGCTGATTTCATTACTGACACTGAATGAGTGTAGCTTCCCAAGTCCAGTTATTCACAGCAATGTAACAAATTGAGTTTCCAGTTTTACAATTTATTTAAAAGAAATCACACATTTAACTGTATGGTATTTAAAAGTAAATGGAAAGAAAATAGCTGAAAATCATCAATCGCATGTCTAGTGGAACTTTTCTTTTTTTTTTCCTGCATCATCAAAAGTGTTTATTCTCATAGACAATGCTTTCTACTTGTCCAACCTAGATTATTTAATCTACATAAAAACAAAAGTCAAATGAAAAATACACACTACAATTAAAAGTATACATGGAAATCCTTCATGTAGATGTGTTTACAGATATTAAACAGAAATGTTGTTTACTTAAATAAGAATGACCTCATGTGACCAAACGACACAAGAGGATCATTTTGAAACAGAGGGCTAGCAACAATCCAAAGCATACGTCCAAAATGTTGTGTTATTTCATATAAAAACGTATGGATGACAGCAAATGATTTTGTATTCATATGAGTTTTGTGTTCGAGAAAATCCCCAAAGTAATTAGAATGACATAAACATGTGAATGAAAAACCATACACGTGACACCTTTTGATAACGTCAGCAAAGAGAGAATGATCCCATGTATGATAAATTCTTAATGTGTAAATGAGACAGACGTAGAGGCGTGAGAAAAATGATGACTTTCTATGAAACCATGATAATGTCAAAATAATGGGGAGAGTAAAAGTGCTTTCAAGCACCAATTTAAGAATCTCAGTAAACATCGCTGTACAGCATAATCTCAATTTATATTGTCTCATGTCTTTTTGAATCCACACTAATTAATGTTTCAGCAAATAAATTCAATACCAAGATGTGTCCTTTTTTAATGTATTTTTCCTTTTATCGCCATGCATTTGTTTTGCACATCGGACATAAGTCGATCAGAAATTGAAACCAAAAAACGATGAGTCCCATATTTTTATTCACTATCTGGTTGCATGTCTCATACCACTACTCTGACTCACAGGTACTATTTCCATCACTTACATTAAGATCAAATAAATACAGAAAATGTCACTCTTATGACCTTTCACGACTTTAAATGATTTTCCCGATTGAAGTCTGTGTTGGAATCTCTACAACCAATTTTGCCATGTAGTATAAGTCGGCTTCCAGCCATAAGCAAATGTCACGCTATTCTCTTTTCCTCGAGTACTGCATTTTTTGTTTTATTTTTTAGCACTTTACATATTTTCACATTTTATTTTGATGAAAATCAATATGTTTATTGAATTCATACCGCAATTATGAACAATAATTTACCAGACTGTTTGACCATACTTGTTCGGCAACTTTAACATTTTTTGTGCAAACAAGTGTTTTCACAAACCAAAAACCAAAGTTAACTTTATGTTTTAAAAGTTGAAAAGATCACGCTTTTCTCTGACTGTGAATTTTGAAGAAACATTACGTATATTTGCAGGAACTATATGTTTTTAATCCAACGTGTGGTCATTTGATTGCTTTCAGTAAAACAAAAATGTTGCCCACCTCTGCTCTAAAATGAATTCAATCCAATGATTAACAATAACACATATAGTTTTAAAGAAGCTATCACCGAAGTAATCACTAATATTTGTAGACACAGCAGTTTATTTATCATGGCATGGGCAACATAGATGTGTGATATATGGATAATTAGCAATGATGCCATGTAAGGATTGCAGGATGGTCCAATTTAGAATTTAAGGTTGTATACATGTGAGTCGGTCTTGTGTAGCAAGACATGGATGATCTGACAAATGGGCCATGCACGACCTAAATTTCCACACATAGTCTTAAGTGTGAACATAAAAACATATAGGACCAAAAACGAGCCAAAATGTCACAGTTCTCACATCAAATAAAAAAAAAATAGTCTTATTATTATTTTTATTGCCAAGTTCATCATTTCAGAAGCAACCCACAGATGGATGAAGAAAGGAAGAGCCTCCATTTCTCCTTCCACCTGCCCGCCTGCCAAGTGTTCCTACAAACACAAGCCCTCAATGGAGAACTAAAAGTCCCCACTGATGTCATCAACTATATGCTAGCTGTTCTGAAATATGTGCAACAAAGCAAAATACAGAGGGGGGCAGGGAAGAAATTCAGAGACCTACCCAAAGGAAACCAACAAAGGGCATGGAGGACCACAAAGCGCATATCCAGTGTGCGCTGCTTTCAACAGGATGTGCTAATGCATCATTTTCTCTACCTTTAGGGTTAAACAGGAAAAAGCCTGCACTTTGGGGAAAATCCCTTAAAATGTTTATCATGTTGTGATTGCAAACTTTTTAAGTTTATATAATTAGTATTTTCTGTGGTGGTATTAAACCAGTGTTGGAGCAGAATGCTGAGCGCTTTAAAAAATATAAAATAGCTAAAGCAGAAAAAAAGCATGCAATGGGAAATTTAACAAACAGTATCATTATCTCAATCAGGAAAATAAAATAAAAAAAAAACATTCTTACTGCATATCATCTTTGCATAGTGAACAAGTGATTTAAGGACTTACTTGCTGAATAATCTGCAGAAGCCTCCATTTCAATTTATTTAGGAGTGCTGTAGTAAAAAACAAACAAACAAACAAACATTATTGCAAACATCACCAAACTTTAGAATGAACCTTTTTTTGCACATTTGCTATTATATTGATTCTTTAATTACATTGAAAGGCTATTTGCAATGAAGCTGTTTTTAATCACGTAAATGATCCCTTATTTCGCTTAAGGGACAAAAGAAAAATCTAAATCCATAGGCCCTACATAGCAGATGCATCAGTTTTGTGAATCATGACAGCAGTGGTTCTGTTCAATAGTTATGTTACTTTAAAAAAATATCAAAGTATCAAAATGTTTTGCTGAATTTTTGTTAGCAGACGTGCTTTAAGTTCAAAATGGTGGTCCTGTGTCAACAGCAGCCGTTTCACAAGCTTTCTGCATGAAAACATTCATACAAACTATACACTTCATCCAGCTTTTAGATTTAAAGATGCTTTGACTGTCCAAGTATACATAATTGTTAGTAAATCAAAGGAAAACAAATGCTGGAAGCATTATTTTTACTTTTGTTTTCAAAGATCTAAAATGGATAAAGATACGCCATAAAACCTGTGAAGGTTGAATTTACTTTTCTTTGTGTGAAAAACTGGTATGTTTAAAGAGCATTTAGCAGTTTAAACAATGGATATATAGCATTCAACTTCACATAAATGTAGCATATTTGTGTCCTGAACATCAACAGAATGTGGTGATTTTAACTGTAAATCTGTTATTTTATTATGAATTTAAAACATATATAAAACTTGATCACGTCTTTAGATGCTGATCTACTTTTAATTTTGTAGAAGACTTGGTAAATATTTATTTAATAAAATGAATGTAATGAAGAAAACTCCAAGCACCTTAGCATCACAGCGTTATCGTGACTTCCTTAAAAAAAAACACAATTTAAACCTTTTTTAGAAAAAAACACAACCTGCTGCAAATTAAATGACTGACTTCCTCGTTACTATTTTTCACTTTTAATTCAAGTTTTTTTTTCTTTCCCAACTAGACAAAGAAAGCCTCTTGAAGTTTTCCTCATAGTTTGAACTTTTCTGAGTTTCAATCAAGAGGGGAAGCTCTGCTGGCAAACTGCCAAACAGCATGTTTCAGATTTAGTTGGTTGCTACATAAGATGATTGTTTATTACATTATTTGAAGGTTATAAGATAAACAGTATATGGTTTTATATGAAAGTATTTCATATAGTTACCTTCAAACGCTTCCTCTGTGCAAAAATGTTCAGGCAAGGATGGAGGGACGGTGGGTTGCTACGCTGTCTCCACCTCCCTTTAAATAAATAAACAAAACAATAACAAATAAATCAATTTACCTAGTTTATCCAGTCAGGGCTCAAGATGAAGTGTAATGTTTTGTCCGGGTGAGCATGTGACAGTCCAGTGAAACAGAAAGCAGCTTTAATGATCAAGATCAGGCAGTCAAAATTTGAGGAGGTGCGCATCAGAGTCCTACAGGTGACAGGCGCTGACTGAAAGCCTCCCTCTTGTGTGCGTGCCCCCCCTGTCCAGTTTTTTTTTTTTTTTTCCACCTTTAAAATCGACTTCGACGTCGTCCCATCAACACCAACTCTCACTTAACTCAAACTCCCAGCTCATCAGAAGTTACGCAGCTTTTTTTTTTTCTTTCTTTCTCAACCGACGGCTGCACGTTTGTTGGAACAAAGAGGGGGAAGACTCAACAAGTTGGTTGAGGGAGAGAAAGAGAGGGATGGATCAAACTGGATCCACCGGTTCCTAAGGAATTAGCCATAGCGACAGGGAGCAGCCAAGCCATTTTCAAAAACCAAGTTACTGGAAATCCGTGGGCAGGTTAATGCTGAAAATGCGGCTGTGGAGATGTGACTCAAGGTTGAATCTAGAGTCGCGTTTCTTTTTTAACTGCTGATGTAGAGAAAGAGAAAAAAAATGTGATGAAGCCTCCCACAAAGAGAGATGTCCCATCGCAGATAGCTACAAATGTATTTTTAAACGCACTTTTTACACTGGTGTGTGCAAAAATGCTCTTAAAATCAGATTCCTATTTATGCATTCTTCTCTTTTTATGTCAAAGTGAAAAAAAAAACGTGGTAATTGCATTTAACAGTTATTAAAGTTTAAACATACAGCATAGAATTTAATTACCTGCAGGTAAGCACATCTCTTCAACTAACCACCAGCTGCAACACCGTCAGGCCAACTGTGTTGTTTTTGTGACACCGCGCTGAGCTTCTCGTGTTAAGTGTTTTTTTTTAGATGTATATATTGCTGCCTGTGATGCCTGCATGACTGACAGCTGCTGCAGTTCAACAGGTTATCCGATCACCGCTGTCTACACTGGCTTTCCATTCATCAGACAGACGCTTCATGTCCGCCTTTTGCTGCAGACATGCGCCTTCCAGCGGCTTTGAAGCGTCTGGAAGCCAAGACAGTCGCAAAATACTGAATGGACAGTAAAGCAGGAAACCGGCTTTCTCTTCGGCTTTCTATTGTTTTTAGTTACATTCAACAGACAGCGTTTTTTTTCTTTCTTTCTCTCTCTTTTTTTATAATCCCATGGACTCTGATCCACAATGAGTGTCTCGGCTTGGAATACAGTTTGTTCTTGTCCGACACGCACCATGCAGCGTGGACTGGAGGTTCGATGGTTCCGCAGCAGCAGCAGCAAAAGCAACAGTTGTTAAATCCACCACTTCCTCCTCCATCTCTTCGCTCGGTAGCCGCACGCGTTGCTATTCTGGGATCTCGGTCTGACACGCAGAACCGGATCACACGGTGTGGACCGTCTGCCTCTCCGCTCAGCGATCGATCAAGTTACAAGTGACCTCTTCTCTGAGCCTTTTCTTTATCTGACCTCTCATCTGAGCCACGTATTTTTTTTTATTTATAACTTTTTTTTTTACATAGCATTCACACAATAATTTATTTTCGAACTACTTCAACAAATTGGAAAACAAATAAAAAAATAAATAATAGTTTATTTGCTCAATTAGTGAATAACCTACAAATTAAATATAAAACACCTTATATAACAATTATAGGACATTAAATATTTTCAGTGTGAAGAAAATAGGCAAAACTTTTAATTAATAGCAATGTTTCTATTGGATAGAGGGAAGTTAGTGCTAGCTATCAAAATAATAAATGTGTGTGTGTGGTGGTGTGTGGTAGTGGTGGTGGTACCTGTGTGCGTGTGTTACACTATGGTTCTTGAAACTGGGGTTGGTACCCCAATGTGGGTCACAAAACACCACAGGTGGTGGTCCTAAATTCCAGATTCTACAAAATGCAAAGCATTCAATACGTTGCATACTCTTTTCACTTCAATTGGTGTCACAAATGATACAAATAGATACACAGTAATGAAATAGTATGTTTAGACTGTTTATGTTGTTATTATAAACATTTTAATGGGAACAATAGCCTTTCTGTATTTAAACCAGCAATAGACAGGGTCAAAGGTAGACAAAAGAAGACAGGAGTACTGCTACAAGCTACAAGAACAACTTCCCACTTAAAAAGTCCATCCATCCATCCATCCATCCATCCATCCATCCATCCATCCATCCCTCTCCCCAGACACTTGGGCCAGCTCGAGTGAATCCAAAGTGTCCCCAGGCCAGCTGAGAAACAAAGTCCCTCCAGTATGTCCTGGGTCTTCCTCTGAGCCATTAGATTTTTTTTTTCATTCATTTATTTTTTAACCAATGCAGTACTTGTCATTAATCAAAACTGTGTTAAGATCATGCAGAATACCTCAGGTAATATAATGTAAAGAGAAAAAAAGCAATTGTACCATTATGCTAAAAGAAAAAGATGAAGACTTCAACAATACTGCATCAACAGATTTGTTTCAAAGGTCTTGGGGTTCAGTCCAGGGTCGTTTCAGACTGGCAAGACTATCAGGAGCACAACTTGAGGGCTGTCCAATGCACCAAACAGATCAACCATATAAGGCGCTTCAACAACTAAAACATTTGAAGGAGCATTGGCCTGGATCAAAGAGAAGTTAAACTCACATAGGCTGACGAGGCAGATAATTTCAGACATTGCGACAGGAAGAAAGGCATCCAGCAGAAACCACTTGGAGGCTGGCACTGGAGAGAAGTTCTCCTCAACACAACCACCTCCAGGCATGACTTCCTTAGACCATCCTACAAGAACTTGGCTTTAGGATAAATCCATGGCTGGGACAGTGGCAGCAGCAAAAAATAAACAGCAATAATGGCAAAAACAGCATTGGAACTAGAGAGATTGAGTTAAGCATTGAACTGGGTCTAGACTGATGTAAAAAATGTCATGGTTTTGTGTTTTCCCCTTCTTTTGTTAGTACCACCAAACCAGTTGTCTATTGTAACCAACAGCTTGACATCAGCATTTTCATATACTCTCCAGACATTCTTTACTGACACAACCTAAGGAGCTCTTACTATAGGAGGGATCCTTCAGGGTCAGTGTTTGGTCATATCCTAGTCTCAAGGTTTGCTGAAGAGAAATTCTCAGAATCTGATACGTTCAAGACAACAGGGTTGAGTTGGTGAATCCAGGAAATGTATTAAAAATGACAGTAAAACTGACTCAAACTAAACTAGAAAAAAAAATACATAAAATAAAGAAAGAAAGAACAAATAAAAACACCTTTGGGGTAAAAACTGAGAAGGGACTGACAAAGAAGCAATGAAGCTCTCGCAAACAACAAAGGAAACCAGAGCTTATTTATATACACTGATGGACGATAACAACAGAGATGTTTGATGATTAGTGAATGAGACCAAGCTTTGACATATACAACATTGTAGACAAAACATGGAACAGACTGATGATGAACAATAAACTAATCCAGGAGGATCAAAATAAAATAGAATATTATACAAACCAAAATCTGAACAAAACAAACAAACAAAGAATCATAATGGAAATGTATCTGAAACTTCTAATTCCTATTAGCAAGATGGTTGACAAACTAACAAAGCCATCTAAACAAACAACAGATAAACTATGAACACATACACACAGACATCCTTGTACTTGCATCAAACTGATGATTTTATATTGACTTTCATTCATGTTTTTAACCCCATTTATGTATAACCCAGACATTTTACAAACCCTTACAATTACTGGTCTATGGCTAACTCTAACTTTAACCAAAACATAATTCACACCGTACCTCTAAACCTAACTAGAGCGCAGTAGAACTGCGAAAAAAGTGAGGACCTCACTTTACACCAAAGACCTCTCTTTGATAGTACCTATTTTGCAAGTGCCCCTCACTCTATA
Source organism: Cynodonichthys magdalenae (assembly GCA_031762555.1). Lineage (NCBI taxonomy): Eukaryota > Metazoa > Chordata > Actinopteri > Cyprinodontiformes > Rivulidae > Cynodonichthys > Cynodonichthys magdalenae. The sequence continues at coordinate 10,174,244 of JARVJO010000061.1, forward strand.
GCATAAACAAGCACGCACACACACACACACACACACACACATATATATATATATATATATATGGTTGGTTTATGTATGGATCGAATCCTGGACAGGGACCTTTCTGGGTAGTATTTGCATGTTTTCGTTGTGCATGCGTATAGGTTTTCTCCGGATACTCGGATTTTCTCCCACAGACCAAAAACTTTAAAGTTAGGCTAATTGGTAACTCTAAATTGTCCTTAGGTGTTAGTGAGAAAATGAACAGTTTTGATGATTCACCCAATCATACTGTGACTTTCCCAAGAATACTGCAGATGATTGATTGACATCTGTTATATAGGCAGTTATGTAATGAATTTTGTCTCTGTTACTAATCAGGCTTCATTTCCAGCATTCCGACTTAGTCCTTTTGTGTTTTTTTTTCCTTGTCACCACACATTCTTCATATCTGTAACTTGTCACTCATTCATGTCAGGGTGATTTTTTGTGCTTAAAAACAAAACAATCAGCTTCCTGTTTCTGATTCTTAACCAATGTTTCACTAGCTGGTATCTTTAGATTTGACTCTCCTAGGTAAAACTCCCAATAATGTGTCTTTTTTTTGTTTGTTTTAGTCTTATTATTTAATCCTTTTTATTTTGAAATAGTATTGTTTTGTTACTACAGAAGATATTCATATAAAATGTAATCTGCAGATAAGTTGTTTGTTACAGTTTTTGTAATTTACTTGAAATAAGAATTACTGTATGTTTGGAGTAAGGTTTGCATTTCTGTTTTGGTTAATGGGACATCTTAACTTTTGAAGCAAGAAAAACATCAGCAACATGATAAATAGTTTACATCTATGCTTTCAACTAAAAGGTCAATCTGAGCTGTATGTTAAAGGGGACGATGGAAACGTGAGGATAATAAGTCACTGTTTACATACATAATTCAAACTAAACTTAGTCTGTCGACAGTATGCTCTGTTAAAGTAAATTTAACTTTAAAAATCCAATTAGGTATATCACAGCCATTTTCACATTTCTACTAATGTTTGATGTCACATAATGTGGTATATTGTTCGAAATGGCTTTCTTTTAACTGCAGCTCCCTCCAGTGGTAAATACACCAAATAATCACTGTTAAAGTAAAGTGTACACTGACATTTGACTACCTAACCTAAATTTAAAAAAAGTATATCACAGTTTGGTCAAATCCTAGTTTCAAGGTTTGTTGAGGAGTAATACATATACATACAAACATATACATATATAAAAAAAAATCCCTTCTCACCCACCGCGGGTGGTCTCTCTCTCTGAGTTCGGGTCCTCTACCAGAGGCCTGGGAGCTTGAGGGTTTTGCGCAGTATCTTGGCTGTGCCTAGAACTGCACATTTCTGGACTGAGATGTCTGATGTTGTTCCTGGGATCTGTTGT
>JARVJO010000061.1:10203277-10218741 GCA_031762555.1 Cynodonichthys magdalenae
TGTTTTCTTGTCTCTCTTCCAGAGGAAAATACACCTGGACCAGTCCTGTGTTTGTCTGTGTCTCTTTCCTGTCCCCCCAAACCCAGCTGTTTGAGGCAGATGGCCGCCTGTCCTGAGCCTGGTTCTGCTGGAGGTTTTTTCCTGTTAAGAGGGAGTTTTTCCTCTCCACTGTCGCCACTGTGCTGCTTAGGATGGGAGACTGTGATGAAGCAAAGATTCAGCTCAGTGTGCTGGCTTCTTCTTCTTTAGTTTTTATTGTTTTTTTGTGTACAAAGCCCTGAGATAACAATTATTGTGACTTGGCGCTATATAAATAAACTGAATTGAATTGAATACTTTGCTGATCTAATCTCTGGACTTTCGGGTCTTAAAGCCAAAATTGTTTAGTTTTACAGTATTTCTTGGTATCCCCTTGTATTTTACTCTCCTTCTTTCTCTATCATCCTCAGGAAGATATATCTTTAGGATGAAGCTTGGAATGGAAATGTTCACATCGACTCCCACAACTGATTTATTCAGTTGGAGATGCAAGCTTTATGACAGGTTTGTAACTTTTTCTTTCTGTGTTGCATGAAAATGTGTTATTCATAAAACAAAACAAAAAATCAAAAAACAAACAAACAAAAAAAATTTGTCTAGAGTTTGAAATTAAATGGTTTGTCAGGACTTGAATTTTTAAAGAATGGAGTAAGCAATTAAAGCTGCAGGAGGTGGATACATCTCACTGTATGACAGGTAGAGTGGCACATTGCAGTTGTTTACTGACTTCAATAATTTATGCTTTGACAAACCACAGCAAGGAAAACATTTGTGATAATGGATTAGTTCTTCTCACAGACTGAGAAGAATTTGAGTTTTTTGATTGCATGAATTTTCTAGCCAGCTGTTGTGTTGCTCAACATTTGTATGAGCAAAGTTATGTTTCCATAAATTGGACTAGTTTAACAAATTATTAGCTAAAAAATGTATATAAAAATAATCCTAACTAATCATGGCATAATTACAGAGAAAGGAAATGCAATAATTTGAGAAACAAGCATTTGCTAATTCAGTTTGCCAAGTGTCCTATTGTAAAATGTGAGGTTGTGCAGCAAAGGTTCTCGCACATTGTAATGTGCTAAAAGGATTATTGATGGGTTAAGCTGTGGTTGAATATCTCCTTTGAATCAATAACCCCCATAAATAAATCATCCATTTCATCACAGAGAGCCAACAATCGCTCCAATAAAAATTCAAGGTCACTATCGGGGGCAATTGTGATGCAAATGACCCGTCCTGTGTGCATCCCAGTCAGTGCTGGGATCAGGCTCTGGTCCTCCCTCTTTAACCCAAATAGAACTATTATGAAAAATGGATGCATGTCTGAGTGATTAAAAACTACATGTTTGCTTCAGGCAAAACTTTTTTTGGCTAAAAAGCCAATTTATGTTTGAGATGCTTTAATGAAAAGGGACAATTAGAAAATAAAAAAAAAGGTTTGTGTTCTCCATGGTGTTAGCTGCCAAAGTAAGCTTAGAAATAAATAAAATTAAAATAATAAGTACTGTTTGTAGATTCAGCAGATTATATAAATACAGTAGCTCAGATGCACTAGTAGCTACTACCTACAGCTTGAAGGAAACAAATCAGTTCAACATTTTTGTGTTGTCATTTTAAAAGCTGACATGCTAAGACATAACTAACATCTATGACACACTTTTTTCCAAGTATCACAAAGATCCATAACAACATATTTCTTCAGTATTTTGCTTTCTGATAACAGGATTTACCATAACTTTATGTTTGCAACATACATTCAACATCCATCCATTATCTATACCCGCTTCTTCCTTTCAAGGTCATGGGGGTCAATGGTGCCCATGTCCAGCAGTCACAGTACAAAGGGCGGGGTACACCCTGAACAGGTCGCAAGTCCATCACTGGGCCACACAGAGACAAACAAACTTTCACTCTCTCACTCACACCTAGGGACAATTTAGAGTTACCAATTAACCTAACAGTCATGTTTTTGGTATGTGGGATGAAGTCAGCCAGAGTGCCAGGAGAGAACCCATGCATGCACAGAGAGAACATGCAAAATCTAACCAAAAAGGTCCCCGGGCCAGGATTTGATCCAGCCACCTTCTTGCTGAGAGGCAACAACTCTACCAACTGAGCCACCTTGAATTCAACATGTTTCTTTTAAATAACAATGCATTTCTTGTAAAAAAAAAAAATACATGAAAACAAGACTATCTAAGGTTTTCAAAATTGCCTCACATAAGATGTTCTCATGTCTAATCTTTTGTGAAAACCTGTGGTACGTCTGCAGTATATTTCCCTTCGAAGCATGTTACGTAACATTAACATCCAGTTGGTTTCAAGTCTCCAAGAGTGCACAAATGCCTGCCTGTTCTCAAAGTCAGCTAGACTGACTGATAAAAGGCTTTCCAAGCTGTGAAGTGTGCTGGCCTTTGCATCAAAATCTACCTCTCCCTGAGGACTCATTGGTGTTTTGAAGTGAGGCACAGCTTGTCAGTGGTGTCACAGTGCATTTTTCCTTCAACCGAGTGAGTCCAAGTCATCATTTTCAGCTGTAAATTTCCATTAAAAAAACTTCCTTCAATTTATTTTTGATTAATTGTTTTATATGATGTGATCAAGGCTGTAAAGAAGTCTCTTTAAACCTTTATACTGGTTAATGTTTATCAGATATACATCCAGACTAATGCATAACCTTTTAGGCTAAATACACTTTAAACATTAACAATTATTCAACTGGTGCGAGTTTATGGACACTATCTTGATGCTCTACAAAGCTTTTCCTAACCATGGTAAATGGTTGAGCTGATTAATTAACAATGTTATTGATCTCTTTAAGCCTGTGAAAACATGCTCAAGACTTTTCTAAGATCAGCCCTCCAAGAATAAATATGGAGAAACCCAAGATAATAATATGATAATTCCTTAAATCTTTAAGTCATCGATCATACAAATCTTCTTACATGCAGCAGGCCTTTTAAACTCAAACGGTCAGTTCAAAAAATACCCCACTTTTACAGAAACAAGTATTATTTTATATAAGGATTAACACAATTTTTTCAAATTAAATTTATTGATTACTCTTAAGATTTAGTTAAATCTGCTTTGTTGGTAGATAACTTACTATGAAATATAAAAGAAAGTCACAATCTTAGAAAGGAGAGATATTATATATTGGGGCTATTGTTAATTCAGAACCAAGTAAAAAATAAAAAAAATAAAATCCAACCTGACAATGTATCTAGTCTCCATGTTGTCCACCATGTTGAGCAGGCTGGTGTGTAATTAGGGTTTTAGTTGGAAAGACACTTCCAAACACTTTGTATAAGCATAGTTTTTGTAAAGCTTTACTTTTAATTCACAATAGCTGGTGTCTCCTATTCAGTTCAATCAGTAAGGCTTTGATTGACATCTTACCTAAATGTTAGCAGACTAGATAACCTGGCAAACTTTGGATTATTTGAGTTAACTTGTGATTTATATATATATATATATATATATATATAACTCAAAAACAGAGAGCTATCCGGTAAAACTGCTGAAGCTTACTCATCCTAAGAATGATACATTGAAAATGCTTCACCATTTTAAATTTTAAATATGACTTGCGGAAGCTCTTTATTGCAATCAGCCTTTTGCCAACTGGGACTTCTGTCAACAAACCAGCTTCAAGGCAGGGCTTTTTTCTAGTACACACTCGTAGATGGAGACATAACCCTGACTGCAGTGAGATAGCATCATTCAGCAATACACTATTATCCCTCTTTACCATTCTTTCCCTTGACTCCTCCATACTTTAATCATTTATTAATTTCCCTTGTGGTCTGAGGGAAGGCATCATGGTCTGAATTTAAACTGGAAAGATCAGAGGATTGGGATGTCACTTTCTCATATGAGAAAGAATATGGAATGTAAAGCTTTCATCCCAGCAATGAGCCAAATCCACCATGGACAGCCATGTCAATATAAAGGGAAGAGACCGCTTCATGGAAATAAAAAAAGCAACAAAAATATCAAAAACTTATGCAAAATGTTTTACTTTTAATTTTTTTTATGTAGCAATTTATAATAACTGCACATTATCTAGTCTTACTTAATCATTATTAAGTGGTTAGTTAACCTTGAAAACATCACTATTAAGTATGATTCATAATTATTAATATATAAATGAACATATTTATTGATTTAACCATAAGGCTAATTATTTCCAAAACCAACGTGCTCATTTGTTTATTCATGCGTGTATATGTATATAAATGTACTTTCAAACCATGTGTTAGACATGTAATAATGGTTATTGAACATTTGAATTTACTATCTACTTATTCTGCAGTGAGTGCTGGTTAGTTTGGCCTTTTTGTGAACCCTTTTAAAGTGGAGACTATTATTATTATTATATATTATTAATATTTTTTTTTGTTTATTTTTACATTTTTTACATATTTGTTGATGCAGAAAAAGTCCCTGAATGGCCGCAAGTTTGATTTCACATGTGGAAATGAGATCAAAATCATAGTCAGTTTAAACATTCTCTAACCCAGTGGTTGCACTAGTTGTAATCTCCTGTCACCACACGTAAAAACACTGCATTTCTATTTAAAGTAATTCCCTATATTGGCCCAGTTACTACAGTATGTAAGAGGCTGTGGTGCTGATAGTTTTTACTCATGGTGCATACTTCGTCTTTTAATTATATTAGGATTAAATATACAATGCAATAAACTAAAAGAGACATTAAGATTAGATTTAAGCACACATGTAGATTTGCCAGAGGTGTCAAAAGTATTTGCATTTATTATTCAATGATAAATATATACTAGGATGTAAAAGTAATTTTTTTGGAAGTAGAAGTATTAACTCAAGCTTTTTACTCAAATAAAAGAGTAAAAGTGTAAAAGTACTGGTTTTAAAACTACTTAAGTTATGTAAAGGAACATAAAAAGACAGTGTACTACCCCCTTTCCCAATAATTTTTTTTTCTAAAGGCCACAATGACTATAATGTTATATTAAAATGTTGAATAGTTCAACATTGTAAATAAGAACTAGTTCTCAACTGACTTACCTGTTAAAAAGGTAAAGATTTATATAATGTGGACAAACGGGGATACACTAAGCTACCTGTTTCAGCTACATACAGCTTCCCCTCCAAAAGCATTCAAACAGCAAGTCAAATTCTTTAGTTTTTGTTGTACACTGAAGACATTTGGGTTTAAGATCATAAGATGAACATGACACAAGAGTTCTGAATCTCAGCTTTTATTTCCTTATATTTGCACGTAGATGTGTAAAACAACTTAGGATATATCACCGTTTGTATTACACCTCAGCATTTTTAGGTGAGAAAATGTATTGGAACAAATTGTTCTGGAAAAGTTCTGGAAGACAATCTTATGGAGTGATGAGACCAAGATTAATCTCTACCAAAGTGATGGGAAAAAAAGAAAAAAAAAAAAGAAACTGCTTATGATTTGAAGCACAGAAGCTCATCTGTGAAGCATGATGCAGGTGATGTCATGGCTTGGGCATGCATACTTCTGTAACAGCCTCATTAATATTTATTGATGATGTAATTGATGATGGTAACAGCATAATGGATCCTGAAGTGTACAGAAACCTTTTGCCTGCCAATTTGGACTGAATGGTAAATGGACTGAACTTATATAGCGCTTTATCAAGTCCCTCCGGACCCCAAAGCGCATTTACACACACTTCCAATTTGCAGAGAAATGCATCTAAACCAATCAGGAGGAATTTTACCATGCAGCAGGAAAATGACCCAAAGCACACAGCCGACAAAACAAAGGACCTCATTAGGGGGAAAAAAGTGGAAGGTTTTAGACTGGCCAAGTCAATCACCTTATTAAACCAAAAGAGCATTTCACCTCCTGAAGAGGAGACTGAGAGGAGAACCCTCCGAAACAAACAAGAACTGAAAGAAGTTGCGGTAAAAGCCTGAAACAGCATCACAAATGAAGAATGCAACAGTTTGGTAATGTCAGTGGGTCGCAGGCTTGAGGCAGTCATTGCAAGCAAGGGTTATTCCACCCACCAAACATTAAATGGTATTTACTTCATGATAATTTGTTCCAATACTTTTGCTCACCTAAAATTGCTGTGGTGTAATACAAACAGTGATATATCCTAAGTTGTTTAACACATCTACATGTAATACCAGGAAATAAAAGCTGACATTCATTCTCATATTTTTATCTTAAACCCAAATGTCTTCAGTGTACAACAAAAAAAAAGGTAACTTGACTTGCTGTTCCAATACTTTTGGAGGGGACTGTATGTATCTAGTGGCTACCTTCATGGTCATCAGTAACTTGACTTGACTTCATTGCACAAAGCTTTTTTTATTTTATTTTTTTTGTGACAATCCAACTAACACTCCTGTGTTAAAATCTTTACTCATGGGATTCTGTTTTACAACACCTAACAGACCACATCCCTGCAAAAATTCCTGGAACTTTGTTATTTAGGGAAATCAACAGGTCTGAAGAGACCAAAAGCACACCTGTTTGTTGTTATCAGAAATCTAAAGGTTATGAAGATGATATGAAGAAATGGGGACAGTTAACGTTCCACAAAGTTTTACATTTAAACAGTCGAATGTGTCTCTACACTGTTGTTAGTATTTCCTAAGAGTAATAAAACAAAATAGCTAGTAGTAGTAGTAGTAGTGGTAGTAATCAAGTACATATACATATATCATTTGTCTGATATAATATCTGTTTTAGTGCAGAATTAAAATTCAAACAACCAATTAACAAAAAGCTGAAGTTACTTCCTTACAACACAACTGTAACCTCCTTCTGTTTACATAAAAAAATTAATAAATTACTAATATGAGGAAGGGTTTATATGGTATTCTATAGTGTCTCAGATTTGTTTAATTTTTCAGTTTTATACTGACAATACCACAGTATAATAAAACCTTGTCTATTTGTAAAAAGCAAAATAGTAAATGTAGAATTTAAATGGATGTCTTGCATCAACACTATTCCAAAAGGAGAACTAGTGTATTTTCTAAAGCCCTGATTTAATAAACTTTTCATGAAGCCAATAGCAATTGACAAAAGTTTAACTTTTTTATTAAGTGATGCCAGATGGGATCTTGATTGAGCCAAGCCATTTTTAAAACAACACACACACGTGCACACACAGATACACCAAACTATACACAGTATGAACGTTTGCCAATAATCTAAAATGCAGAAACACATTTCCCCCCATTTCTGAAGAGTCAACTTTACAAAAGCAAAAAAATGGCATCCTTTTATTCATCCCTTGATCCTGATAATTGAAAATCTCCACAAAATAAACAAAAGCAATGTTCCTAACAATTGAAATCTTCTCATATAGATCCCAGCTTAGGTCAGGATGCAAAAACACAGGTTCTAAACAAATGCATTGATTACATGGTAGATCTGAATAGATAACCATTTAAATCCACCTGGACACATTAAGTTTTAGGAATTGATCTTAAGAATATAGGCAGAAATAGAACATATTTTGAGCCCATTGTGGCTCTTTGGTGAACACAACCTTGCCATCCAGAGGCTGCAGGTTTGAGCCCAAGTTGTGTCAGAAAGGACATCCAAAGTAAAACAACTATCAATTATTTTGTGTAAGTTTGCTCACTGTGGTGATGCCGGTGGACTGGAACAGCCAAAAGAAATACAAGTGGCATGTGTTCAGTGAAAGTAATAAACTGCTCTACCATGTCAATCAATTTGAGTTTGTCAAACAGCAGATGTCAGAGAAAACCAAATGTCCTTGTGATGTTGCATTGTGATTGATGACAACAAATCTCTGAAAGTAGATGTGTCCCTCTGAGACTTAGTGCATTGGGCACCATAAATCTAGGAATAAGGCTTGTATGCATTCAAGGACACTTCTAGTGCATGTATCCATGCTTTGGGCCAGATTTATAGTTGAGATAAACAGCATTTACACGTTACTCCATGTTCAGTTCTCATGGACTGTTTGCTGTTTAAAGCCTTTGTATGGTTCTTTAGGTGCCCAGCCTTTATACTCAATGCAGAATGAAAATGTGAGATGGGCGAATGCTATGATAAAATTGCTTCTTCTTACATTACCATTTCATGGGAGTAAAGGCTTTCTTTCAGTGTAAAACTGCAATACTGATCACTTTTCCTTTATGATCATGATTATAACATGTTTTATTTTTAGATCTATCCAGACTGTCATTCTGCACTTCCTTCCATCTATCCATAGACCCACAAATAGGAAAGTAATTGGACAAGTCCGAGTGGCAGCTGACAAGTCTTGCTTGGCAGATGTGACCAGGAAACATGAACAGTGGGTCCAATTGAACAGAATAGGGGGCCTTTTAACAGACACAGATGGAGCCCTTTAGAGGAAAAGGAAATGATTCAACATAATGGACAAGGCAAAAAAAATCTATTCCACAAATGATTTCTTGTTTGGATGAAGTACAAGACTGAACAAGTTGAATCTTACTAACTTGTTTGAAAATTAAACAGTTTTGCTGAACAGGATGTGTAAAGTTGCATTTAACAGTCACTTAGCTAAAGATTAATTTCTGTACATTACCAATGGCTGTAATACTATATTTCAAATTTCATATTATTCAGATACAATAGAGTGATAGTTTTTATATTTTTTCCAAGGTTAAAGATAAATTAAGACATTAGCAGTACATTTACAACTACAATTAATCTACTCAATGACCAACACGAACTCATACACAAACAGATGCAAATTACCTATTTACAAAAGCAATGAAATCCTTGGTATGACACCATTGAGCTCTGGTACAACATGCATTTTTTAGTGGTTCTTGTTTGTACAACTTGACTGAAGTGCACCTGTGTCTCCATGCAAATTAATTAGACATAATTAGAAATACATTCATCTAACTATAATGGGTCTCAGAGCTGATGGTTGAAATAATTGTATGTGTACAGGACAGCATCAAGGCACAGTTTTGAGATGTCAGACAGACTATACAGGGAAATGTGTTGCCTGGTGGAAAAAAAGGAAAAACATTCTGAACAAATACCCTTATTGCGGTTAATGGGAGGACTCTGTTATGACCCATAAATATTGAAAATGATGCCTTGTGGCCTTGACAGACTCATTCACAAATTTCACCTCATGAATTCTGACAGTAACATTTAGGAATATGCTCTATTATCAAGGCAAATCAAACCTAGTTGATCTAAAGTTGATTTATTTTGGTTATCATTACTCTCTAACACAGTAAAAGCTAATATTTCTCCCGAAAAAAAAGAAGTTGTATTAAATTGTAAGTTTTGGAATCAGACCTTCCTGACCAGTCTCATTATTTGTTGATGTGTTTTAGAAGTCGAGTATTGTTTCCTAGGCAGAGTCTATCTAGGAAGTATATCAGAAATGTCTTCCACCTTGTCATTATAGAAGTGATGACAACCTTGACCCTGGAAGAAGACTATAAATTTACGACAACTCACCCAACACACGACCTAGCCAAAACAATGGCTGTTTAATACGCAAAAGGCTCAGGCATGCTTGTCTCATCTTTTTGACTAATGATCAAGGAACTACATAACACATCTGTTGTCAGCCTACGTGGGAAGACTGATTATTAGAACTATCATGAACCTCACAAGTTCATCTACAAATGGATTTTCTCAGCATTTATCCCATTTATGCATCAGTTCTGGATAACAACACAACAAAATATGTAACAAATGAAATGCTGGACAGGTTACTGTTGCTCTCCTATATCTTTGACCAATTTCAGGTTTAGAGGCACACGATGTGCCCATGCATTTCAAGAGGATGATCTCCACAGGAGTGCAAACACTAATTAAGCAATGGTGTGCAGGGTGTTAAGATAGCAAGGAGCTTTGGAGAATTAGATCAAAATATTAATAAATCAAAAGATGTAGTACACATTTTTGTGAAAGTATCACATGTTCGTGCAGTGTGATTGTATACACCGCTGGGCAATCCTCTGGGTGTGGAGAGTTTAGTGTAAATTATAATCTCTCAGAAAAGGTGGTGATGCAACCGATTTTGCAACTTGAATAAGTCAGTGGAGCTGAAAAATATGACTTAATTAGTTGCGTAATTTTATTGCAAAATACAACATTATATATGATTCTCTTTGATTTGATTGATCTTTTTCCTTCAAAGTTCTTGTTAGGCAAATGCATATTTTTAATTTTGTCCATCTCTGTTCAGAGTAAGATGTAACCGCCAACTCTTTAAAAACAGCCGTTTATGTTCTTCCCAAAGTTGCATTCATGATCCCATTTTATATTCTCAAATGCTTACCGTTACTTCCTTGTTTCAGACAGATGGGTACATTTACTGCAGTGCTGTGTTGAAATTTTCAGTTTAACTGAGATTTCTAAATAGGTATTGCCTGAGGGCATGAAGATTTACTGTTTGGGTGCAAAGTTAGAGATAACCTTTAAATATAGTTTATAGTTGGTTCTGCATGAAAATATGCTGAAGTGGAAAAAATAACAGAGGAGTCCTCCTGGAACAAGTGCTCAAACCAATGATAATAAAAAATTTATACGTATACATCCATCCATCCATTATCTATACCCATTTCTTCCTTTAAGGGTCACGGGGGTCACTGGTGCCCATATCCAGCCATCACAGTGCGAGGGGCGGGGTACACCCTGGACAGGTCGCAAGTCCATCACAGGGCCACATATAGAGACAAATGAGACAAACAACCATTCACTCTCTCACTCACACCTAGGGACAATTTAGAGTTATCAATTAACCTACCAGTCATGTTTTTGGTGTGTGGGAGGAAGCCGGAGTACCCGGAGAGAACCCACGCATGCACGGAGAGAACATGCTAACTCTACCCAGAAAGGTCCCCGGGCCGGGATTTGATCCGGCAACCTTCTTGCTGAGAGGCAACAGCTCTGAGCCACCGTGCCACCATATATATATATATATATATATATATATAATAAAAATTGAAAACTATTAAATATTTTGACAAACTTTTGTGTAACATTTTAAGCAATAGACATGCTTTTCTTTAAGTTAAAAATGTTAATATGTAATGCTAAATCTAAATAAAGTTTATATGCTGTATGAATAAAGATAGGATAGTAAATAGTGTATTTACTTGTGTACTGTGAAAAAAACACACATCATTTAGTTATTATAAGATTCAAAATATGCAATAATGCGTGACCTACCCTTTCTAGTGTTTTTGTTCCAAACCATGACTGAGTATTTCACATGGCAGCATTTTGAATTATTAACATATTAATTTCATCTATTCATCACTTCATTTAATTTTTACCTACAACAGATTTAAGTTAAATTATAACTGATTTTAGATATTGTGGATTGTGGGAAAAGTAAATTGTGAAGTTAGATTTTTTTTTATCTCATAGATATTACAGCAGGTATGATCAATAATTTTGACATTTTTATGTGTTATATTTTATGTGGTTTATCAATCAATTGAAGGTTGTGGTTTTTGAAGAATATTATCTCCAGGCACAGTCACAACTAATAATCCTTTAGTCTATGCTGGGGTTTTGTTGAAGGATGGTAATTGGTACTTCACATAAATCTGTAACAGAGTGATTCATCAAGATGTTGAAGTGCTTTATGGCAATGAGGACCAAAGTTTTTTTGCTATTGTTTTCACTCTGAATCCAAAAGAAAGACAAATCAATACCAAAACTGCAGTCAAGGGAGGACTGTGCAACAAATGCAGGCTAAAGGCTCTCATCACCTAGAGAGGGATGGAAAATCCAATTACTTTGGTTAACAAGCTGACCTTCGTACGTATAATGCCACTGTGTCCCTTAGCTTATTTTCTCTGCAGAACATAAGCACTCCAGGGGCATAACAAACCTCTAAATATTGCAGTGATTGCACTCAAACATAAGACCCAACGAGCAGCTCAAAGAAAACATTGAGAAAAATCCAAGATAAAACAAGCAAATGAAGATTCAGGGATGTTTTCTCACTTGCATAGGCAAACCAAAGTATGCACGGTTATGTACTTTTTTGATTTGTGTGAATGTCAGTTTGAATATTGGCTTGAGTATAAAGTGGATATAATTAGAGGGTCCTCAAGCAAAAGTGCAAATGTAACACTTTACCTGACATCTCTTTGAATGTAAATCTAATTAAGTATAAACCCACGAATGATCCTTCAGATAAAATTTAGTTATTAATGCAAATTATAACTCCTTACATCTTGTTCAAACTAAATATTCTCAGAAGAATTCTAACAAATCTCTTGTTGTTCCATATGTACTTGGCTAAAATAATTATTAATGCCCAAAATTGGAGCATTACTGTTAGGTATAATGCATAAATGGTAGTTTTGGATAAAGTCAGGCTGTCTATTCCTCTTATGTTGAATCAACAGTATTTGCTTCCAAACCTACACCTATTAGCATAATTGGATAATTTACACCACTAAAGGGAAAAGAAGCTAAACATATCAGCCTGAAGAACAATGCTCCAGCTCTTGTGTTAGCTTTATAACTCTGTGCCAAAAGCATTCTTTTGAATAAACAGTGTCAATTATTGAGCTTCTCAGGGTGATGAGTTGCTGTAAGCCCTGAATGTCTCCTGAAACACTGGCAGACTTTCACAGGGTCTATTAAAAATAAGATGTATGCTGGATGAGCCTTTGTGGGATGTTTGCTTTAAGATAAAGGCTGAAGGGGTGGCAGGGAATGTTAAATATATTTGAAGTTAACTAAAACTGATAGAAAATAGGTGTACGATCAAATAACTCAATAACTTCATTACAGATTAATGTGTTTTTGTTTGCGAAGCTATACTTGACTCTTACCCATGAATATATTTGAACTTTTATACGTGATTTAGTTGAACTGAAAAAGTGGGCAAGATTACAGGAGATGAATTTGCAGAACATTGTTTTTTTAGATAATCAGTTCATGCACCCAGTATGAACAAAAATGGTAAAGAAGTTGGTCAATTTTATTTTACACTAACCTTTCACCCTCTGCAAAAATACATTTCTCTAAATACAAACAGAGCCACACCATAAGTCTTTATTCCAGTCTTGATGCTTAACGTGTCCTTTGATATGTTGATGTTAATCTTACAGCTTGTATCTTTATTTTCACTATTTCATCTTGTTGTAGTTCAATAAGAAATGTTTTTGATCAAACTTTTGGCAAAGATAAGCAGCCATAGTCACAGCCATATATACAGCATGTGACTAGAAACACAGTTAAGAAATTCTGTTATGCCACTGTCTTCAAACCATACAGCATCACTCTTGTAACCTCTCTTTTGGCCTTAGCTGCACTCTTTTATTAACAAAACATTCCTGAGTCACATGATTTGCTAATTTACATTGAATATAATTAGTGAAATGAATGCTATCTAATGAAATGCTACCTAAAATAATAAAATAAAACTCAAGAAAAAGAGAAACAATGTTCATCAAGAAAAAAAAAATCTCACAATTATCAATTATGTAACACCAGTCTATCATTTTCACTCAATGATTTGAAAATAGTATCCATATTCCACCAGTTGATGAACTTGTGTTCTGTGATAGACAGATGTGCATTGTGCATCATTTGCACCAACAGGCACCTCGGGGAGAACAACATGTTGATAGGTGGCAGGGAGTAGACAGCTGTCAGACACCAGCTATGCATTCCAAGTAACCTCCCTGTGAACAAAGAAGTCAACAAAAGAAGCAGGGGTGATTCAGACCTACTGCTGTTAGATGCAACAGAAAGCTCCAGTTTGCCCATCATGCTGGCTGTTTGATGGATAAATCTGCTTTGTCAAAGGTCAACAGATGCTTTAAACCCATATGACAGTGAATATAGTTGGACAAACACAGTATATTTGAATTAATACATGTTTATTTCATACAATGTGAAATTTTATACTGAATGTGTAAAACCATAAAAAAATGAAAATGTTGCTATGAAGACATGGTCACATGATTCAAACTAGTGGTGCAGCCCAATTTTTACTATTACAGTACTTCAAACTCAAGTTGGTTAAAATCAATTCTTTAAGCAAAATGTATGATTATATAAAGTTTGCAATACCATCTAGGATTGTACTGTATTACCAATAGATAACTTTGAAAGATTGTTCTTGATCAGCTGACCCATAAAATGAACATTCTTGATCTATATAACATGTTTCACCTATAAATATGATTGTATGTAAACATTTATTAAAAAAAATTCCAAGCCCAGTTTTTTTTTTTTTTTTCAATAAATCAGCATTAGTGGTCTTCAGCAGGGGAATCTAGAGGTTGGCACTGTAGCTAAAAAAAAAGGGCTGAGGGCTACTTTGCTGATGAGAGAGATGAAAAAGAGGCTAGCTCTCATCATGCCTTCATCACCATAATACAAGAGGATGCCAAGAAAGGCTAAGAATTATAGCAGCAAGGGGGAGAGCAAATCTTCCAGACCTGTTCCCTCTCAGACTCCCAGGCCTGCCTATTAATTTCTGTCAAGAGGAGGGAGGAAGGTTTGTGCACATATTGGCAACAGCAGAATTACTGTGACCAGGTACTGTGGAAACAAGGTGTGGAGATGAATTAGAGATGAGATCCCTTGCTTAGATAAACAGAAAAAAATCAACTGGTACGTAACATTGTTTTTCTTCTCTCCCTAAAAAAATAGTCTTTAATGATAAAAAAAATTAATAAAATAGTAATTAAAAATCTATTTTTGGGGCATTATGTTGGTAGCAATATTTGATAGTGGCCAAATATTTGTTACATCCCCAATGTGGATGTTTGTTTTTTGCATTAAAGTAATGACTTATTTCTTCTTTAAGGCACCGCCTCCTCTCCTGTGCCTCCCCTGTGATTGGGTGCTGCTCCTTGGGTCTCAAGCCACTCAATTAGTTGGGCCTTATGAAGTATTTGGAGTGACTGTTTTCCTTTGGTGGAGATGGGACACTCATCAGCTTTTTGTGTATTCATATGACATTTGACATGAAGGTGGAAGATATAATAACTGACAGTTTTAAGAAACAAATGGCAACTCTGTGATTTAAGTAATTATTTAAAGTATACATTCACTTACTCTTATAATAATTAGGTTGTCACATTATAATGTTGTAAACAACTAATGCCAATTTTAGAGACATATACGTTGAAGATGAAAAATCCACTGGAAATCTCTTTTAGGCATGTACATACAGTAATGCTAACAAATTGATCAAAAATATAACTTTTATTAGTAATTTAGTAAAAAAAGATTTTCAGAAATTGGCATGAGTTGTCTACACATTATAGTGTGACAGAGCCTTAAGCTTTCCTGCATTAGTCATGTAAACTAATGCAAATATAGTTTTATGCTGCTGAAAATCATTTTTATTTGTTTTTGCATTTTTTTTTTATTTTTATTTAAAATTTATTCATTTCATTTAAAAACAAAACAAATGCTATACATACATACG
>JARVJO010000061.1:10223560-10237360 GCA_031762555.1 Cynodonichthys magdalenae
TCATTTAATTTAAAAACAAAACAAATGCTATACATACATACGACAAATAATAATACAAAAAACAAACAAAATGAAAGATGAAAAATTTTCACTTTCATCACACAAAAACATGGTTAAAAAGGTATGATATGCACTTTAAAGTAATATTTTCACAGTGCACATATTGAAATTAGAAGGATTGTAAATGTCTCTAAGTAAAACAGAAAATAATGACGCTGCAGCACAAACTCAGGATTTGTCTCATCAACTTTCTATTATCAATGATGTATAGTGTTATAAACAATGCCTTCAAATTAACAAATAAATCATCAATCTCTATCTTGGGAAACAAACAAACAAAAAGATCTTTCTGGATTTAGACTGTGTTTGTCTTTTGCAATAGTTTTCTTTTTAAATGATGATAGTGTTTGTATTTAATATAGTGGCATTTTAAATGCCCTTTTTTTATATAAAAAAATGTACAGCATTTTTTTATGACAATAGTGGAGACAAGTGCAAGTATAAGAACAAAATATCAACACAATCTCTGAATATGTAGTTCTCTGCAAGGTATAGAGAGCAGGTCAAAAAAATTCAACATGTCCTGGTTTGGTGTCTTGTCTCTTGTTGCAAGTGCTAGTGACTCTGCATGTAGAAGTTTTACAGTAAATACTGGAAGACATATGTGTATGAGATGCAAAAGTTTTGAAACTTGGAAGCTCATCAAAACCCCTTGTCAATGAGATTTATGTCGACAAGGTAGGGTTTAACCTTGCAACACTTGTAGGCGGGATAAAATGTGATCTACTCGCCTTTTCTCAACACTGAGGAGTTTTTATCTGCCTGGAGGTGCAAGCATCCCTCTTGAATGTTAAGTGTGTCTGCTGGGACATTTCAGCCAAAGACTCTTGAGGTTTCCATGTAGCCCGCTAAACTCTTCTATCCAGTTTGGATCTCTCAAAATAAACACATTTAAAAAAAAAAACAAGTTGTATCATTGGTTAAATTAAATTCAATTAAATTCAATTCAATTAAAACAATGTGTGGTTTTGAACAAACATATATGTTTGGCTGATGGTGGAATATTGCTGTACTGCTTTAGAATAAAAGTTTTAAATTTGAGAAGTCTGTGTGCATTAGTGAAAAAATAATATAAATCCTAAAACCTCACTATGAATTCTCCAACTAGGGAATCTATTCCTAACAATAAATAATGGCTATCTAAATTTTGTTTATATGTTTCATGATAACCAGTTATATGTATTGATTTTTTACAAACATAGTTTGTGTAGCTCTTTTTTTATTTCATTACCTTTCCTTTAAAGCTTGTATCGGCTTTTCTCTGACATGAATTAATTTGGTTGTCTGCACTGATCAGCTGCTTTTTGTTAGTAGCCAAGGCATTGTCCATGTCTTGTTCAAAAGAAAAAAAGAAACAATTCATGCAGCAAGCTTTTATCTTACATTTGTTTTTAAGACCACCCAGGACATCAAGAACACCAGACATTAACTTTTGTTATGGCTGCAAACTGAACATGTTAGCATTTTAATCCAATTATGTTATTTTGTTTTTTTTGGTTTTGTTTTAAAGTTCTTAAACTCCATTTCAACCATATACTTTATTTCTTAATCAGGACAAGAAACCATTCATCACCTGTTTTAATTGAGCATACATTTCTAGAGAAGCAGAGACAGTTGCAGAGAAAGGAAACAAGGGGAAGAGATCAATTGCCATGAAATAGATGAAAAAAGACTTAGGCGGGGGAGCTGCAGTAGAGAATGACACCGGCAAAGACAAAAAGAGCAGACAAGTTGACAGAGAATGCAGGAAGGGTGTGAAAATACAGTGGTGGTTATAAGTCAGGTGCCCCCCCCCAGATGGGCCAAGCCCTCTACCTGGGTAACAAGAAAAGTGACTTACTCCACAGGATGTCTGACAGTCCTGTCGTAGTTCATTTCTTTAACAATGTGTAGCTTGTTTTCCATTCCACTGGTTACTGATGGAAGTTTTGCATCACAGAAACTACAGCCTCAGGCTGGTAGGACGCTACACATAGGCATAATTCCAGTATGACTTCTTGATTTCTGACCACTTTACCTCATTTAAAGATTGGTTATACTCGGTGGGGTGGTGTTGCTTTGAGAAGTGAGTTAAATTTCAAACCATATTGGATCAACCTATCCTGCTTGGGATACAACACTTTCTTAAATAAAATGATGTGTACTCTGTCATGTTTAGACAACCCCAAATCAATTTCTTGTATTTCAGCACATTGTAGCTTCTTCAACCCTGAAGGCAATTTGTGATCGATAAATGGAAGTCTGATAAATATGGCAGAAAACTAGTTGAATTCCTTCTAAAAAGGTTTTATCATCTCTCTTCAATCAGCCGCAGCTTTTTCAATCTATACTCAACTGAATGCACTAAAAAACAAAATATTTCTTGTTCAAAAGGATAAAGTTTAATGTTTTTTTTCTTCATATATTCACTCATTTTGAATTTGGTGTCTACAACACGTTCCAATAAAGATGGGACAGGACAAATAAAAAGAAAAACTCCTGTTTGGAACAATCCACAGGTGAACACATGAAGCAAATTACTGTCATAATTGGGTATAAAGGGAGCATCCAAACAAAGCTCAGTTGTTTACAAGCAAGGATGGGGTAAGGTTCAGCACTTTGTGAACAACTGCTTCGGCGATTAGTCCAAGAGTTTAAGAACAATGTTTCTCAACATACAATTGCAAGTATTTAAAGATGCCATAATCTGCAGTCCATAATATCAAAAGATTCAGAGAATCTGGACAAATATCTGCAAGTAAGCTGCAAGGTCAAAAAAACAGCATTGAATGTCTGTAACCTTCAATCCCTCAGATGGCACTACATGAAAACTGACATCATTCTGTAACCGATATTACCACATGGGCTCAGGAAGACTTAAGAAAACCATTGTCAGTGATCACAGTTCACTGCTACATCTACAAGGGCAAGTTAAAAGTCTACCATTCAAAGCCAAAGACATATATCAACAACACCCCAAAACGCTGTTGGCGTCTCTGGGCCCAAACTCATCTGAGATGGACTGATACAAAGTTGGAAATTGTCCTGTGGTCTGACAAGTCCACATTTCAAATTGTTTTTGGAAATCCTGGATGGAATTTTGAGCAACTGAAGATGCACATGACTGGGAAAGAGTTCCACCTACAAAACTTTTAGTGCTGTACTTTTTTACAATTAGTGTCCTTAGTTCCCAAACATTTATTGAGTGTTGTTAAAAGGAAAGATGATGTAGCACAGTATTAAATATGCCCTGTGTCAGCTTTTTTGGAATGTGTTGCAGGCATCAAATACAAAATGAGTGAATATTTGCCAAAAACAATGAAGTTTATCCAGTTGAACATCAAATATCTTGTCTTTATAGTGTCTTCAATTGAATATAGGTTAAAAAGCATTTGCAAATCATTGTAATCGTTTCATATTTATGTATAATGCAACGTCCCAACTTCATTAGAATTGGGTTTGAACTTGATATATTGGGTTTATATGAAACCAATGTTCTAACATTTCACCTGTTAAAGCTCACTGTCAGCCAGAGAAAAGCAGAAAAAAGCTGGTTACCTGCAGCATACTAAATGTGATGGACAGAAGAGGTGTTTTAGAGGTGGATATATTACATGATTACAGAAAAAAGGGCATGCATAGTCAGTCAGCATTTCAATTTGACAGAACAATTAGACTTAACAACTCAAGCAACATCACTTATTGAGTGTAAGTGAGTGATGGAGTTTGCAGTAATTTGCATTAAGTCCATGTAGTTAGTTGTAAACTTTGTGGCACAGAATGCATTAAGCAAAGACTTTCAGGGCATTATTTTAAAACAAACATGTTGAAAACATCTCTTGCACTCAAAGAGGTAAAAAAAGGAGAGAAAAGAAAGATTCAACAAATCATTCCTCGGGGTATGGATTAAGCTTGTGATTTAAAGATTAAAAACACAACTAAATTGTCCACAGACTTATTTGTGTTATGTTATTGACGCCAAATTCTGACCCCATCCGAATGTCGTAGCAGAAATCGAGACTCATCAGACCAGGCAACGTTTTTCCAGTCTTCTTTTGACCAATTTTGGTGAGCCTGTGTGAATTGTAGCCTCAGTTTCCTGTTCTTAGCTGACAGGAGTGGCACCCGGTGTGGTCTTCTGCTGCTGTAGCCCATCTGCCTCAAGGTTCAGTGTGTTGTGTGTTCAGAGATGCTCTTCTGCATATCTCGGTTGTAACAAGTGATTATTTGAGTCACTGTTGCCTTTCTATCAGCTTGAACCAGTCTGGCCATTCTCCTCTGACTTCTGGCATCAACAAGGCATTTGCACCCACAGAACTGCCGCTCACTGGATATTTTCTTTTTTTCGGACCATTCTCTGTAAACCTTAGAGATGGTTGTGTGTGAAAATCCCAGTAGATCAGCAGTTTCTGAAATACTCAGACCAAACAGTCTGGCACCAACAACCACGCCACGTTCAAAGTCACTTAAATCACCTTTCTTCCCCATTCTGATGCTCGGTTTGAACTGCAGCAGATTGTCTTGGTCATGTCTACATGCCTAAATACATTGAGTTGCTGCCATGTGATTGGCTGATTCTACATTTGCATTAATGAGCAGTTGGACAGGTTTACCTAATAAAGTGGCCGGTGAGTGTATATTATAGCTTTTGCAGTTTTGTGACTTGGGTGCTCAGAGTTTCTTTTTTTTTTATTTTATACAGACTCATCATTTGAGTATTGTGGCAAAATCTGAATAAACCTATAAAAGCAATGTATGTATGTTATATCTGTGTAAAATATGGTAAGACATTTTGGACGTCTGTAATGACTATTGATAACTCAGAAAACAAACAAAAAAAAGGAGTGAGAAAAAAAGTTCATGCGTTAACTTGTAACCATCATGAACACATATATGTCAACTTCAAATTTGCTTGTGTGTTTTATTATTTTTACTTTAATTCAGTCATCACAAGTTGGCAGATTATTTGTGTAAAGTTCAACATTCATCAGAATGACTAACTGTTTTTAGGGTGTGACCTTTTGTTTTGGCACACATTTATTTATCGCCACACTGAGCTGATTTGTCTCGACTCAGAGATGCCTTTGAAAAAAAATAAACATATAATTTGTCCCTTTTGTGCAAGTTGTGAGACAGAGTGTGAAATGAATACTTCTCTGTTCTTTGTGGTGCAATAAATAAACCCTTTAGTTTATAAAAAGTGAGAGCAGTCATACTTCCATGTCATTACACTTACTCCCACAGTGAAAAAGGACTCATGATTCACTCTCAGCTGAACACATGATCATGAATCACCACAGCTTCATTATAGCACGACACACAATGAAAAAAATAACTTTTTTAATGAGTTTTATGCCCATAGTTTGTCAGAGCAACACTAAATAGATTTGTTAGGCTGTGGAGTGAAGCATGTCTAAAAGCACTTATTGCAAAATCAGAGTTGCTTCGGTGATTAACTCTTTTACGGCTATCTTAACAAAAAAAATGTAGAGAAACAAGATTGTTCCTTCATATTTAAATTACAAAATGCTACACATCTGAGTGCTCATGAAATTTAGAGATGCTTTAAAGGTTAAGAGCATGTTAAAATAGTTAACTATTTTTTTGTATACGAAACCTTTAAAATGTAATATGACATAGATACATTTAAATGTTTTTTTTACAACTGTTCAATAATTTGTGAAGAACTGTAAACTCATTCACTCAAAGTGAAATCATTTATTTATATTTCACTGAAAATATTATTTTTCCTATGTAAAACAAAGGTTAGTTTTTTTATTACTGTCTATGAACCTTCTCTGATTGTTTAAGTTTTTCTGATTTATACAAAATGGTTAGTTGTAGTAAATTACTTATTTACTCTGTCAACCATGTTAAAAAGGTAAAGAGTTTTCACAAAGTATACATTTATTCTTACAAAACCTTTTTTTTTGTTTGTTTTAAATTTGCATTGGCAGTAGCTATATATATATATATATATATATATATATATATACTGTATATATATATATATATATATATATATAGATATACATATATAAAATCAATCATTTGACTTTAATATTTCTTTGAGTTTCTACTAAAAGTGAGCTCTAGGCTGAATAAATTTGTAGCACCTTCATACAAATCCAGCAGTAAAAGGATAAACCCAGCATGCATGGCTCATATCAAATCAGTGTGAGGGATTGCTGTGTTTGGTGGAGTTTAAATTTGTATTTCAGCCTGAGTGAACAAACAATGCTGGCTGATACCTTTGTATCATGTTCTGACACAGTCTGTTACTCCAAGCAGAATCAAAAACTGAGAAGATACTGTGACCTTGGAACAGAATTTGTTGCACCAGTGAGAAAAACAGTGAGAAAATGCAATCAATAAAATGTTACGGTCTATCTGTTGTATTGATTTATTTACTGTATAATATACAGTGGTTCATCTTGTTCAGCGAAAGATAATCGAGGGGTGGGGTTCTGGGGAAAACATTGTTCAATTCTATACAACAATCAAGTAACTATGTAACCTTCAGCTGTTATTAAAAACTGTATATATCAAAAATAAATTTGACTTTGCAAATTCAAAGTTCTAAATTCTAAATGCCTTGAAATTGGTCTCTGCCTCTTTAAAAACCTCTGTTTCAGACACTCCCACTTCAACACAACTTCTCATCAGTGCTTTGGGGGTGGGGTGTTCTGTGGGGCGGGAGCTCGGCTGCAGACTGAGCTACGAGGAGGAGCTTTGGATAAATAGACAAAGCTTTGTACCAGCAAGTGTTTAGGCAGATCCACATGGCTACCACAGGAGATTCAAGGATTTCTCAAACATGAATGAGTCAAAGCAACACTCTGGGTATGTGTTTAATGAGAGAATGAACTTAACATAATATAACACACAACAAGTTAGTTTTGTATAATGCCTGTTTTTTGTGAGTCACAGGAGTTCAAATACCTTGTATTGATCAGAAGCAATGGTATGACGGAGCAGGAAATAGTTTGAGTTTGATTAATTGGGGCTTTAGCTGCAATAATGGAGGCACTGTACTGCGATGTGTGTGTGTGTGTGTGTGTATATATATGAAAATTCGTTCAGTTATTTATTTAACATTAAACTAACTGTAAAATCCCATCAACAGTCCTAATGTTTTTTCTTTCTTTTTTTGTCTGTATGAAAGTTCTCACAAGGGCAAAATATACTACATGGATCTGTGAACTACAAGCTGAATCCAAGTCACAACAGTTGTTTTACTCTTTCTCCTGGTCATAAAAATAAAGATTTCTCACTGTCTGTGAAACAATTTCAGGCTCTGAAAAGTTGATTAGCTGTTCCACCACTTGCTGCCTACTGCTTTGTGTTAAACATCTTTGTCACACACACCATTTAGCCCATGGTGTGTGTGACATACACAAGTCACGGCCTTGTGCGTTGTGAAATAGATTTTCCAGCAGCAGAGGTTTGAAAATGAAATAGAAATCATTTCATAATCATCATGTTGCTCCAAATTGTTATTCCTGTTTGACAAAGTTGATTTATCTTTAGTGTTGTTTTAAATCCATTTGATTTGTATGCAATAATGATATGTAATTCTGCATTTACAATTTATACATAAAATTTAGTTTGTGGAAATTGTCAGGTGTATTTTTTGTAGAACTTTCATTTCAGGGGATTTTTGAAAATCTAGTTGTAGAAACTTAAATTTCGACAGCAAGATTATTTTTTTTCACTTTGATCAAATTAACATTATTTTATTCAGTCATTATTTTTTTCAACTTTATATCGTTTACATCACAGTTTAATTAAAGTTTTGGAAATAGTACTGAGATCTATTTTTTGAATATAGGACTGGTTTCCCACACTGTGTCTAATGATCCGTTACCTTTTCCAATATAGCAAGAGAGCTGGAGGGGTTAGAGAGAGCAGGCTTCATCAGTGGACTGTCACTCTTCCGTCAGTAAGACTTCTTCCAAAAATATTAGATTTTTTTTTTACATAAAATTGTTCCATCATAGTTGGTGTGGACTCTTTCTAATAAAATGCTCATATAATAGATATAGTGCTTCAAATAGAAGTGAGTAATTATCACTCTCAACATATGATGTGAAAATTAACCTCCATACATTATCATTGTGTTATTGCTAAACAGAAAGTGAAGGCCCCCGTTTTACTAAAAAATTCATGCAAACTGATTTAACTTATTAAAAATATTAAGTGTTTGACATAACAGTTTAATGTAAAAATGAAAAAAAAAGTGTTCGCATGAATTGCTATAAATTTCTGAGAGTATATTTTGTTTCACGGTTACAGAAAATTATTCTGTTATTGGGAAATTTGCAACTGCAAATTTTACTGCCAGTTTTTGTAAATATGGCTATGGTACTTGAGTTTTGAAGAATTGTTCATTTTTTACTTTGTTCATATTTGACACAGTATTACCATAAACCTATTCCTCTTGATCTGGACGACATTCCCAGGACAAGATGTTTGCAAATGCTAAACATTTAATTTACCAGTGTTTTCAGGGATCTTGGAAATATTCTTGATCCAGATGACCTTTTTTCTTTTCTTTTTTTTTTTGCTCAGTCCACCACTTTGATTGAATTGACTATAATTAAAGTGTATTAGTTCAATTAAAAACATCTTCTGTTTTTTTTCTAATAAAATAGAATCACAAATATATGAAGACCATGCTTCCTTAAAAATGAATTCAAAATGAAGGACATTTTCAGCTTATAACTGTGATGTCAAATGTGACATTTTTGTTCACCATTTCTCGAGTAAACCCAATCATTATTGACATTATTGATTTTCTTTTACTTAAAACTTTGAACCTAAGGAATTTACACCAAGTCAAGATTTATTTTTTATTTATCTGTTGGGGGTGGAAGGGGCTGTCAATGAGAATGAGCTATGGAAATGCTCTGCATCAGAAAGCCCTGTATTGAACTTGTCTATTCTGACAGGTTAGGGGATGGAGCTTGCTACCTGACCAGCATAAAATAATGGCTTTCCTCAAATATAACTGCAGTCACATCTGCAAGCTGTTGATAAAGATTTTTTTTGCCTTCAATCACCTGTTTTTTTTAGTGTTTTGTTTTTAATTTTGTATGATTAGTCTGTCACGTTAACAAAGCAATATTATTAAAGTACAAATAAAGATGACAGTGTAGTGTGCATGTTGGTTATTTAAAGTGTAGGTTACTCTGAGATATTAAGAGAGAACAGTTCATATTTAATCAAAAGGATCAACGATTGTGTAGTTTCATTGCTATAGTTGAAGTTAAATACACTTTACACACAAGTAAAATTAATAAGTTTGCCTGTTTTAATTAACTTCACACATTTTTTTCTTTCTTTGCATGCCAGTGATTTACAATTTGTCAGTTAAAAGCAATAATCCTGCTGACCAGTGTCATGTTCTCATTTGTCAGGATTATAGCTGATGAGAAATCTGCATTTCTTTGCTCTTTCACATCCAGTAAAGAGGAGAAATAAGGAGGAGAATAGTTGAAACAATCACATATGTGACTGTTCTCTTGATGAGACCAAAGTCCAAACTGGACACAGAGAGATTATGAAATTTCATCATAAATCTGGGTAGACAGATTTTTTTTTCTTTTTTTTAGGCTGTTGTCTGCTGCATAACAATAGGTTATGAGCTGCCATTGTTTGCAAACCAAGGTGGAAGTTGGGATACTGAGATTAGACACTGTTTTTACTTTGCTCATCTATTCTTTCACTAAACAGTGAATAATGTTGTCCAATATATACAAAAAAGGCATAGAAAATAGAATTATTACATTTTTCTGATGTATGAATGTATGTATGTTTGAATGTATGTCTTTAAAATATTATTATGCATGCAGCATCTGAAAACAAGTAGCCTTCCTATGATAAATGAACATTTTAAAACAACTTTTCCAGGTTAGTCACAGGTGATGGGATGTGAATTGCAGTGTGTTAGTAGAATGAAGTAAATCAAACTACCAGACAAACACAAGAACTGGTGACGTGAGAAGAAAAACTACAAAAAAGAAAAGAAAAATGTATATATTGATATTTCTATTATAAGACACACATTCAACAACAGAATTGTCTGAGAGCCTGACTTTCATTTACCAATTGCCTGAACAATGTCCAACATACAAAGAACTGGTTGTCCTCTACTCCGTTGTCGTCCTCACTGCACTTCCACGAGGCAGTATTGGTCTTCTGGTAAAATATGATTGTAGCACTATATTCATTTATATCTCTTGACAGTACCTACTGTAATATCTCCCAAATCAAATAAATGTCATCATTCATCACAGAGCCAAGTCTCTTCTGATTTCAGACACACTGGACAATTCAATTCACTTTGGCTTGACATCCATATATCAACATCATATAGAATAATTGAACTCTAAAGTTGAAAGTTTGGGGATCTGTACTCTGCACTCCTATATTTTGTTCCTTGGCAGAGCCGATAAACTTCTCTTGTCATTTCAAGCCTGGTCAATATCGTTATATCAGCAAATAGAAAATGAAACTATTTTTCTACAGACAAGGCTAATGCTAGAAAGAAAGAAAGAGAAAGAAAGAAAAAGAAAGAAAAAGCTTCTTGAGGTGGCAATTTTACAAATGGGCTTTTAGCTAAGTTGTTGGAGGGTTTTTTGTTAGTTTGTTTGTTTGCTGTTTTTCTGATATGCATATTCTACCATTTTTTACTTGTACTTTATGTGGATGTGATATTTAAAAAATATTTAATGTGAAGAACTATGTGATTTTATATTTATGAATGGTGCTACAATATATAAATAAACTTTACTTATTTATTTGACAGATATTCTGGATATTCAGCCATACATTTCTGCATAATAAAACAATAATTAATAGTTTTAGCAAAATAACCAAAAATCTGAATTTATTTTTCCTGAAGTCCATATTTTAGGATTAGCCACATTTATTTTGAAAATACAAAAAAATAAATAAACAAATTAACAAATTAAGGATTTTTTGCAGGGTTCTACACTGTCTCTAAAGGGTCTAGAGTAGTCTAAACTAAGATTTTAAAAGTTGAATTACATATAAATAAGTTGTCTCTTTTTGTAAAAATGTGCATTAAGCAGTTCAACACATGTATGATAAGAGGAGAAATATATCTATCTGTATTTTTATTTATTGTATATAACTTGTGTTTTATAGTTTATCATTATTTTGGTTGTTTGATTTTTGTAGATTTTAGAAGACCAATCAATCAATCAATAAATAAATCAATAAATAAATAATTAAAAAATAGCTGACCAGTATGCACATAATCCACTTTTATTTGTACAGTCAACTCTCAAGTCACCACAACTTCATAAAAGCAGTTTTATGTGGGAGACTTCCATTGCCTTCTCTAACAAAAAGTCGCATCACTGAAAATCATAATTGAATGTAATTCAGGACCAGGCTCTGAATGTTTATCTTAATGGATAAACTTTGTTTTCTTTCTTTTTTTTAAGTTTTAGCTTTCACTTCTTTGTGTAAATGCTGAATAATGTCTACCTTTATAATTGCAAACAAAATTAGACTTTTGACAGTTAAGCTCCTGAAAAGAACATTAAAAAAATGTGTTTTAAAAAGACTAAACTGAAGTTGCAAATGTATTGAAGGGAAGGGACTTGACAAGGTTTATTGTTGTGAAGAGGACAGAAACAGTAGTTCAAAAACACCCTTCCTGGAAGAAACCCTGTTTGTCAGCTCAGGTCACACAACCTGTTATATTTTTTTGTCTTTGAATTGAACTTAACTTGGCAATTTACTCATATGTGTTACTTGAGTCACAGCAAGCTTTATTCTTTAAGATTTTTTTTTGTTTTGCTTTTCCACAGACATTTACATGGTTAACTTCTCTTCCTCAAACCTTTCAGTTCTGTTGTGCCTTTTTCCAGCAGCCATTCTCTGGTGCCTTGCAGATATGTCCTGTTACTGGGTACAGATAACCTCATAGAAAATGCCACAGCTTTCTGAAACAACATAATGTCTAACAGTGACATATTTCTGGTAAATGCCACTGATTGTGGCCTTTACGACTACTCTACTGTTATTCACTACTTAAATGATAACATTGTGTCACTACATTGAAATAAAACTATGATAATTTTGTATGACTTTTTGGGTTTCCCATTTTCTTTGCGCCGTACTTTTCTGCTATCTGGGCAATTTATCATCACTCCGAGCCACACAAGACAACAGAAGATCAGAGGCAGTGAATCAATGAGATTAAGAAGGATGGCCAGTCAAAATGACAGGCTTCTCATGTCACTTTGTGAGCACAAAGCACAGCTAAGTGCATGACTTTCCTTTTAGCCAAACACATTGTCATCAGGAAGGTTTTTGCAGTAAATGCTGCATGTTTTCCGAGTAACAACACATTGTATTTTTTTAATACAAAAATATTTCAAGCGGATAGATATCTAAAAAAAAAGTTGACTCTAAGGCAACTATTTTAACCACATCAGTAGTTTGTGAAGCTGCTATAGCAGTCCATGCAAAATAGACACTTGTGACATCTTTGTATGCTTTCATAGAACAAGAATTTGACTTCCTATATTTCTAGTTTTATCCACCCTTAAATATAAAGTATTTGTTCCTATTCTTTTGATTTACAATGTACAAATAGTAGAATGAAACTCTCAAAATCAAGGAAAAATAAGTGTTACTGTCAATTTTCCAACAAAAATAAAAAATAAAAAATAGGACAGCATGGAAGCAGCCAAAGTTTTCCGATGAGCTTTTTCATCTCTACTCTGTTCTCAGTCTAGGAGCTCTGTGGTTTATGGGGTTTAGATAAATTTTACAGTAGGTGTCTTTATGGAGAGTTCATTTTGGGCTTTTCTGCTACTGTGTACAACTCAGTAAAGCGGAAAGTACTACATAAATAGCATTTCTAAAAATAAGAAAGAAGCAGTGGATTGAAAAGTAGCACTTTCTCTCTAAGCCTTCCAGATAGAAAGAAAAGCCATATTTTGTTCATCTATGGCAGGCAAGTCCAACTCCGGTCCTCAAGGGCCAGTCTCCTGCAAGTTTTGGATTTGTCCCTGCTTCAACAAAGCTAATTCAAATAGATGATTTACCTTCTCAGTTTGCCACCAAGGTCTGCAGAGACCCACTAATTAAGCACTCCTTAGGTTCAGCTGCTGAACCAGGGCAGCAGGTAAAACATGCAGGACACTGGCCCTTGAGAACTGACTTTGGACACCACTGATCTATGGGTAAGATAAAATAAACAGTGCTTTGCCTCCATATAAAATAGGATAAACAGTACGTTTAAAGGTGTTATTTTATGTAAAATTGACTTTTTTAGTTTTATATCATGTTATAATGCTATCCTCTCATCAAAAACATGCCCAGAGTCTTGTTTTGACTCATTCATGCATGTTTGAGAAATCCTGTGCTGTCTTGAGTCAGCCAGGCAGGAGAGCAAAAATGACCGGCTGGGCCTAGAACCACCTTTTGGGAACAGCTCCTCCTCTGGGCTGGGTCTCCAACCCGAGTTTCCTCATCACAGAGCACACCCCCCGGCCCACCCAGGGACTCCTGCAGGCTATCAGCAGCAACCAACTAGCAAACACCCGGTGAAAACCGTGTCTAATGAGCTCCTAATCCTAATAATACCTTTGAGGAAATGTATTTTTTACATGTTTATTGTAATTATTTCTATCAATAACATGTTTTTCTGTGTTTGACTGTGTCTCTTTCCTGTCCCCAAACCCAGCCGGTCGAGGCAGATGGCCGCCTGTCCTGAGC
>JARVJO010000061.1:10286017-10310178 GCA_031762555.1 Cynodonichthys magdalenae
AAGCTCCCAGGCCTCTGGTAGAGGACCCGAGCTCAGAGAGAGAGACCACCCGCGGTGGGTGAGAAGGGAATTTTTTTATATATATATATATATATATATTATATGTATATATATAATTTGTTAAGGAACATAAATGTGCCAGTCAGCAGCCTGGAATGAATACTCTTCCTTCATAGCTTTTCATTATAAATGGGATGAAAAGACATAAATAATTAAATATTTGGGGAAATTTTAAGCTGCTTCATGTCAATATTTTTTTATGTTTTTGAGCCAACAAAAGTTTTCAACATATCAGAAGTCTCCTGGGGAAGCCTTTCTGATGAGCAGAGCATTTGCACAAAAAAATAAAAGCTGAACATAAAATGTTTTTTAAAGAAAAGGAGACTAAAAGAAGGCTGAAGTTAAGCCATTAAATTTACACCCCCACTCTCCAAACCATTTACACATTCAGTAACTGAGGAGCGGGAAAGCATTATCCAGTGTCTGCAGTGGTGATCATGACTTTTAAAATGTATGCAGTTATGAATCTGCGTACACCGGACAAAGAAAGCAGCTGTAAAGATTGGCTGAGAACACAAAAAACAAAAACACAAAACCATGATAAGTTGTTGTTTTTCTAATGTTTCAACCAAAACTAAGTGACTGTGCCAAGTGGAAGTGTGTGCATTACTGCTTTAAAATTTACAGCATATTCAATGACAATTAACGGTTGAGTTGATTACTTTTGACTGGTTTATTTTATAGTGAGGCATCCTCAAGCGTCCTTGCATGGTTTTATGATTCTTTTTCATGAAAGAAGACATTTTTCATAGATCCAGAACATATCACGTTTGTTCATTTATTACCCTGCCCATAGGTGCATAAACTCAACCAGGATAATAAAATCAACACATGGGGATAAGCTATCAACTTCTAATTTATACTGTATGCAGTTAATATGTGAAAAAATACCAAGTTTTAAACATGTATGTTTGATTATGCAGCAGTCTGTATTTATAGCATTAGAGTTATTTTGCTTGGTGTTTATTTCTCAAAGGAATTTAGAAATGATGAGAATAAAAATAAACATGTCAGTTTCTCACAAAGTGACTCTAAATAAGAATCTCAAAAGAAGAAACAATTAAAAATATTGATGCTTTGTTGTGTCACATTTGAAAATATCTCAAAGAGCCCAAAAGTTCGCACTCTATACAGTCTATATTGCAATCACGCTTTTTTTCGTGTTTTTTTTTTTCTCCGCGTGTCGTGTTCAGATGACAGTACTGTCTGTGTGATGACGGATGCATCCAGCAGCAGTGAGTGCAGTCACGCTTCAGTGTCTAGTAAGCAAGATTTTCTCAAGCAAAGACGTTTCCCCCAATATTGGGAAGTCGCTGGAGTCAGCTGTAAATTGTTTGAGCCTCTGGTGTAAATAAATGGGACTCTTTATATATGTGAAAGACTCTGTGTATGTGATAGATTATAATAGTGTATGCAGAGGTGAGAATTAATTTTCTCTCAATTGGTTTCTGATATTGAAAGCTGTTTGGGTTTGTGTAATTTATCACCTTAGAAAACAAATAGGTGTCAAAACAAAACAGGCAGAAAACAGGGACCTTATCATAATTTTAAGAAGCATATTTTTCATCACAGGAAAGATTTGCATTTTAACATCAGGCTCACAATTTTTGCTAAGCCATTGCATTTTAGAAAAACACTGTCAGCTGATGAAAACCTCAAATATCTGAGGAATTACCTTTGTTCAGAGATTAAACTGATCTTTCTTTACTCAGAGGGTTTTGAAGTGGCCCATCACATTGTAGAGATGGCGTAGAATGGTCAAATAAATCAATTTTCTGGATTTCGTCTCCTCAAAATGAACAAAGTGTGCTCTAGATCTCAGATAAATTGAACTATCCAGGTAAATCCAAAAGTCATTTTCATTGTGATGACATAACTTTGCTATATACAAAAGTCATTTGTATCGATAGCATTAATGCAGTACTTAATCCGAAATGTTAGATTATAATTGCGTGCATTTAAGATAACTTTTTGTGTGACAATCATGGTAAATATAAGAGTTTTAAAACAATTCACACTTTTTGTTTTGTTTTAGTTTGAAAATACAGCATTAGATGATGAATATTGTGTCAAGATTTATGCTGCTTAAAAAGGTTTTGTTTGTTTCCTTTCCTACTAATTTAATCTTTCTCTTTCTTGGATTCTGATCAGACAAGTAAAAAACTAACATCAAAAGCACACCACAGCAATTTGGTGAAATGAAATCTAATGGAGAAATACTCATATGTGACTTTATGGCAAGTGACTCATTTAAAGTAATGAGAGAAATTAAAAATACACTATTTTGTGAGTTGCTTATGACATGGTTTAAACTGATCTACAATGTTTACAGCTGAATTGCTTTGAAACTAAACGTTATAGTTTGGTGCTGTAAAATAGTGTTTGTTTTTTATTGACCGAAGGTTTCATCTTTGTTCTCTTTATTTGGGAATTAAGGAAGTAATCAAACTAACATTTAGATTGCATAAACATGAATCACATCACTGCAGACCTTCACCTAAGGCTGCATGTTGCAGATGGATCAATGTGGACTGAGTAATGTATTACAAAGGGAAGGTTGCACATAAAATGCTGGACTTGCTAGATTTCGCACACTTAAGAACCTCAGGTGGCAGAACTCATGGAGGCTTTGGGAGGTCTTCATCTCTAAACTTGCTGTCTCAGCACTTTTCCTTTATCCATCATATTCCACCACTGTTGTTTTTATTTACTGTACCACCGTTTCGAGAGCAGGCGTGTAGAGATGCAGCCACTAAACCGATGTATACAATCAGGGACGCTCATTGTATTAAAAAAGTCTAGCTTGTTCATGTTGGTAGCTGTTTGGCATAGTTAAGAACCAAATATGCAATAGTTACCTTTTTAAGTGTTTGACCTATTTTAATGTTAGTACCAATTTCACAAGCAGTCAGCCTCTTTTTAAGATGTGTGACTGTGTCGTTTGCTAAAAGGTTCTTCTCCTCAGTGACATTTCTGTGTGATTTCACTCGTGCCCGCCGAGGTTTAGACACACACCAGTAGTTCTGATCATCAGCCTTTAATTCAAACACTTCTTTGATGTCCCTGGGTATCTTGGACTCTGAAAAGAACAAACAGCTGCATCAGAGGACTTGTGCCTCTGTGGATCTTAAAGCTGCTGAGGAAATGTCATTGCAGTGGAAATTACGCATGATCTGATAAATGGAGCTTTTTTGCTACATTCCTCTTTTCTTTCTTTTTGGGGATTTTATCCCCAGTAAAATAGTAACAGTTTTCTTAGTTGTGCAAGAAAGGATCACAGTCAAACAGTTATCGAACATAATGATATCCATTCCAACAAAATATTCCTGCAATCACTTCCAATGGCAAAAAAATGAAACATTTTAATATTTCCATCAGTGTTATACTCACAGGGTTGAATATGACTGGGTAAAAAAGCTAAATCTCCATTAAAGAAAAGTGTTGAAAATATTAACATGAGAAGCAATAAATGTATTTCATTTATAAGCATTACGATATTCTACAGAAATTATTACAAACATTTATTTGAGGAAATCAGCCTTTACCTTTCTAAGTGAAGTGGAAAATCATCTTGCACAGTATCAATAAAAAGATACAAACCTCCTTGAAGATAAATTTGTAACCTTTTTCTGTTTTTTTTTATTATCACAGATGGATTTGCACACCTAAAATAACGGTTGTTACAGTTTATTTTATATTTTTTGCTTTTTTATTTTTATTTTCTTACAGTTGGAGGATTGTATCAGTCTGAAATGAGATGGCAAACAAAAGATTTGTGGGACGCCCCTTTTGATTTACAGAGGGTAAAAGAGTATTGACTTTGTTTGCATAAAGAACATAAAATATGTCAAATATTCACACTTATTGTTCCACAGTGAATCACCACATCTTGCTCAGACCAGTGAGGGGAGCAGAGAAAAAGGGGTTGACACAGCCAGTCACTAATTATCTTGAGATTACGAGGTGAAAAAAAAAAAAAAAAGCACTTCAACACTGCAACACATTCTGTCCTAATTAACAACAGTGTGAAAGACATTGCAGAGAAATGCATTTGCATCTGACATCAACCGCAACACTTCTTCCCACCCTGGAGCATTGTTTGCTTCTGAGTTCCTGTAACAAGCATGTGGGGTGAGAGTGATGGTTAGAATCTGAACTGGGGATAAGTCAGTGCATGATGATGTGGTTAGGGTGCTGTTTATCTCCCTTTCATTTAATTTCAATCATCGACTTCCCGTTGTTGAAGTAATAAATATACCTCAACAAAGGCATACATGTATATACACATACATGACTTACTGTGAATGTTAGCATTAGGAAAGCTTTGCATAGGTTCACTTACATGTATATGTAAACAGCAGTGCTCCCCAAAAGAGACAAAAACATCTTGTAGTTGTAGTGTGTGAAAGAGTGCCTGTATGTTCAATGTCTTTTCTACTATAGTTCACCATAGCAGAATGTCTTTGATAATGGTATTTAGGGGATTTTTGTAAAATAACAAAAAAAAAAAAACAAGCATGGTTGTATGGCTCTAAGTCATCTGAAAGTATGTCTGGAAAATGACATTACTGTTATACAGCAATGTCTCTGGAGCCACCAGAGCCTTTTTGTAGGTTGTTTGAGACCTTCAGGATATTGGAGATGATCTACCAGGTTTGACAAGTAAGTTTTGTGAGGGATATTTCCTTCAGATACATTTTCTAATGTTTTTGACAGCCAGTGATCACAGCATTTCCACAAGGACATCAGAGGTTTTTATGGCATCCTAACAAGGTTTTGCCTTTTGCAGAAAATTCCTGCAATAAAGGGCTGCATTCCAATAAGCACATACAGCAGGTTATTTGTGTTATAAGCTATAAAAATATTTTTATTATATCTTTATGGCATGCATTATGGCTATGGAGAGACCTCACTTTTTTTTTCTCCAAGGGAAAAATAAAATAGTCCAGATAAAAATGTCAATATAAGAGCAATTTGAGGAAATAAACACAGCTGGCAATTGTGCAGAGGAGAACAGTGATGTGGCCATAGTGGCTGTGCAGACAGCTTGTGTCTGTAAGATAAAACTCCTGCCAAAGAGGAATGGCAGGATTTACAAACCCCCCACGTTTGAAAACAGGCACACACATAAAAAGGGGTAATGGTCAGAGGATGCCCTCTTGTTTCTACAGAAATTGAGTTGTTGGGGACAGCAGGGATGACAGCTACTGAATGAGAAATCACGTCAACTCCTGGATTTTAAGTAGAAAGTGGTTTAGGATCAAATTGTGTTTTGCAAAGTATTAAATTAATAGCTTTTTTTGTTTTGTTTTTTTCTTTCAAGTTTGAATGCTTTTGTTGGTTTTTATTGTGGATAAGCAATCAGAAATATAATGACACTCCTATTTCTATAAGTGCTTAGCAACAGAAAAAAAGCAATACATTATTTTTTTCCAGGTACATCAAATCCTGCTGTCTTGTTTGTATCAGTAATGTGCTAAACTCAGAGCCCCCGTATGATTACAGAAACAAACCTTGGTTAAAAAAAAATAATCCATATACAGAGGTAAAAGTGACTGAGATGAAATAGGTTTTGTGGTATTATTTTGAAGACCTGGGCATGAGACTATTTTTCTACACTACAATTACCTATGCCATGGCTAGGCATGTGTATAACAAAAATCAGGCCATTATTGTTCGAAAAAATATAATAATAAAATCAAGTTTCAAATATATCTGTTTTTTTGTTTTTTGTTTTTTTTTTGCAGACTAGTAAACCCTGATAAAGGAAGTTCAGATGTGCAGATGCTTCACTGCATCATTGTTTCCTTGGAGAAAAATTAAACTCTTAAAGGTATGAAAATGAAAACCTCCAACCACCTTTCACTGATACAGGCAGGTGGTTGAAATGTTAAACATCTGACATAAAACACTCAACACAGCCTGGACAGGTCACCAGTCCATCAGAAGAATAACAGTATTTGCTATTACCCAAACAGAAATTTATTTAAATTATTAACAAAAAAATAACATATTTGCAGGAAGACAGTGAGGAATGTTATACAACTTTGTTTGTACACTAATTAGTACATTTTTAACATCATAAATCATTATTATGTATTTACTTATTTAGTCAAAGCAATACATTTGGCATAGTATTGTAGAATGCTGGAGCTATGAAAAATTACAACATTTTTAAAGTTTTTTAGATGAAAGAAGTCATATTTTGTCACATTTGTAGTTTGTGTTTTAATAGAAACATAGACTACAGTGGCATTTGCGTTTGGAAAAAAAAAAGAAAACAAAACAATTGCAAATTGGGTCACAATTGACATCTGCATATATGCATTTGTGTAACTAAGTATGATAAGAAAAGTGATAAAAGCAAGTTATTCCCAGGGGAGGGATTATGTCAGTGCAGGACGTGATTGACTGATGCCAGTAAAAACAGTCCATCAGTTAGACTTAGAAGGAAGTTATAGCATGGATTCAGTACATAGAGCCCTCATTACAAAGATGAATGCACATTTGACAGTGCAAAAACCATGGGAACGGGTCCACAGAGATGTGAGCGGGGGAGGTTTGATGAGTTATCTTCTTTTTTTTTTTTTCAACAAGTGAGTGACCGCATGTGTGGCATCCAGTCAGCGCAACCATGAATGCTTTGCTGTCAACAGTAACAAGTTAAGCATTAAGGGAAACTTATTTTTTTATTTTAATTAATTAATTTATTTTTTTGCTGATACACCTGTCTACAAGAGTCTTACGTAGGCTTCCACCAAACACAAACTTGTTCCCAAAGATTGTCTACATTTTTCATTAAAAAAATGCCAGCTTCCTCACCACTTTCACAGAATGTAATAAATATAAATACTTTATTGTTTCAGAATCATCATTGCAGTTAGTAGATTTTAAACTATCACTGGAAACTTTTAAGCTAATTTATTTGACACTGCTTTCCATCAAATTTACTTTTGAATGACAGCACACAGGGAAAACATGAAAACAGAGAGATGAATAAAAGAGCAAAGAGAGTGCTTGACAGCACATGTTAAATTGAACATAGAAACGGTTAAACTAAATTTTTAAAACATTTAAATTTTGTGGTGAATTTATTAGATAAAATATTTTATATTTCACGAGCAGGATGTCATTCTTCTCACAAAAATCTCTATGACTTTCCAACTATACCCAAGAGATTACACGTTCAGAGCATTCTACTCTTTTCCCTTTAATGAATGTTTGGTGCATGTCAGTGTTTAGTCAACCTGCAAATAAAACATCAAAGCAATTAAAAGGTGGAAATTAACTCAAGAAGTGTAGATTATGAGAAAACTCCAGCCACATTCAGCTTTCTCATTTTAATTGTCTGTGATTTAATTTATTGGATGTTTTCCTGTTTGTAACATTAATTCGTTTGTTAGGAACATAATTGGATGAATCTTTGTGTTTTTAATGAAGAATCAAAAATTGAAGAATTTACTTGCTGGATAATTAAATAGGACACAGTAACTTCAGAAAGTGTGATACGGCTGGAAACAAAAAGCTGAGAAAATTAGCAGCTTTAAGACAACTGAGACTTCCACTGAACCAATTGCTTTGAGTTTTGACTTTTGTCTATAATTGTGTTAACAATGCATTGTGACACAGTTACTAAAGATAGCACTTAACTTAAACTTAAACTTTGAAATCTAATTACATTTAAAAAAAAAAACCAAGCTGACATGAGTTATTGCACAATGGCATCAAGTATACATGTGTAACACAAAAATGGAACTTGTAAGTTTGAGCTGTTAATTTAAAAAAAATACAAGTCTACAAGTGTTACAAAATACACAAAATGTACAAGTGCACAAAGAGGCACAAAGGTGAGTTACACCTCCGAGATAATCTGCTCAACTTTGCCTCAGCAGAATGCCAACCTCCGTTCACGCAACACAGCAAGTAAAGCAGACAGGAGTCAACATAGCACAGAAACAGATTATCTTTAAAGACTAATGAAGCTATAGGTCATTTGTAAAACTTACCTATAATGTCACTAATTATTCCATTCAGTAATATCAGACCTTTGTTTGACATCTGTGTACTTTTGAATGTTCTGCAGTCATTAATACCCAAAGCAGACACAAGTCCAGAGCAAGACTTAGGATTTAAAAGGTTTGCAGATGTGTCACTGTCACATTTTCAGGGACGTCTGCATCACCAGACCTGTCGTCTCTGTGGCAACCAGGAGCCAGACAGAGCCCAGAGAGAGGCGTGTGTGTGTGTGTGTGTGTGTGTGTGTGAGGGGTCGGGGGGGGGTATTAATTCAACAGCCACTACACTGCCAAGTTGTCATTAATCTTCATGCAGCTCCAATCCTTTAGTATCAAACATTTATCCCCTTTGCATAAAAATCAGAATCCCAAAGAAATGTGATGCCAAAGCCAAGGCTGAGATAACATTTCTTTAAACATCCTTAAGGAGGGGCTGTGGCTGTTGTGCAGCTTGTCAACCAGCACAACAGATGTCTGGAAATAAGGTCAGAACTAATTAAACCGATCAAAAACATTGGAAGTCTGGATGGAGCTTTAGCTGAAAAAAAAAACTGATTTAATGTGGTAATCCAAAAAATGAAGAATTTTGCAACAAACAACTCAATCAGCCAAATTTGATTATTTTTTTTTCTCTTACAGCTAGTGGAAAAAATGTTAAGGTTTTGATGAGTTGTTGCTTGCTGCTAACATTCACTTTTGTGCAACACTAATGCAATTGTTATCCAATTATTTTAAAACAGAATTAATAAAAACTCTATACTAACTTGTGACTGAGCTTTTTGGAGGACTTTTTTGTACCCATTCTTTGATAAATAATGGCAGCCCCCTGCTTCAAGTGAAAAAGGTTGTTTTTAGGTGTTGAGTAAGAACAAAACTCCACAGGCTTTTCTCTGGTGTGTTCACATTTTAGTCTCCTCTGGAGATGGTGTGTAAGTGGTAGCCAAGTCACAGGAGATAGGGCTGACAAACATGTTGGCTACCATGGGAGAAAAACTCATACAAACACCGCAGGAGATTCAGAGGGCAAGAAAGCTGTGATATTCCAGTGTGCTGCTGAAATACTGGAGCAGTGACTCCTGTGAACTCCTGTGATCATTAACATGCTGCTCTCCAAGGCTTTAAAAAAGGTGTACTTGCTTGTTAACAGGTTTTCAGGAAAAAAAAAAAAAGAATAAGAAAAGTTCTTTTTCACTCACAAACGTGCTGATTCCAACACTTTTGAAAAAAAAAAATGTTTTAAAGAATGTAGGTTTTTATACACAGTGCCCTTTTTAGCCACTTGATTATATTGCACCAAAAACATTAAGGTTTACTTGCATTCCCATTCAGAAAAAACAACACTCATCTCAAACATTTACTATTCAAACCCCTCAGAGGTAGACATTGCTTGTTTAGCTCTAAAATGTCTCCAACACGGAGGTCACATAACAGCATTAGACTTTTTAATCCTCTCCTTAAAAAAAGGAACATGAATGGCAGTAATTTCATCCATAGCGCCACTCATTAGTGTTTTAATCAGAACATGATAATGAAGGAAGCAGAGAAAGGGAAAAGCTGGGTGCAGCAGGTCATGAAGATAATTTAGTTAACCTCCTCGCAGCTTTCCCCTGAGCTGCCTGGAACACATTTTTGGTACCAGGTTGTTACAGTCTTGACTGAACAAAGTTCAAACAAAGTAATTACTCAGTCACTACATTTAGCAATTAATATTGGCAAACAAATTAAATATTTGTGTATTGAAATATGTTCAACATGAATATGCGGACATTTGGCTTGTTTTTTCCCAATGCATGAGTTAGCTGATATAAGCTGTAGGAAGGAAGGGAAGAGATAATCTCTTCATTATTCATTAATGTAGATCATCTAAATTTAAACCTACTGCTGTCATACATAAATCACTAAAAGCTCATAAATGATATCATGTTGTGAAAAATGTCTTCATTTGCTACTCCCTTTCAAATTATCCTTTTGGATTGTCTCCCTTTTAGGTGATGTACTTACAAGTATATTACAATAATTTATAAACCTAGTAAACGTATTTATTTTATTATAATTTTTTTTTAGGATTAAAATATTGTACTAGTGATGCTGAAAAAACCAAGGTTTCCGTATTCATTCAAATATGCAAGCAACTGCATGGGTGTAACATGTGCATGAAAATTCATAGGATCAGAATACAGAATACTGAAATGCATAAAACTCAAAGGTCTTCAGTGAAAATCACAGCGGGGCGGAGCAGTTTCAGACACACAGTGATAAGATTTCTAATAAGGGCTGTATGAAGTCAGCTCCTCACTTAGGGCTGAAATGTTGCATGATAAGATAAAATAGCTCTGACACAAGATAAACAAGGCGATTTTCTTTGACGCTGCTTTCTTCACCGTATGAGTTAAATCGGGTCTGACGGCACTGAAACAAGATGACATTAATGCATTTGAAGACATTTATTTCAAAGGTAGATGATGTAAGATTAACACAAGAGAAAGACTTGAAAATTGGTGCGAACACCAGCCACTGCAGCTGAAAAAATAAAAAAAAGAAATTTCAAGGATGCTGTACAAAAATCGTGTCCCTTTAAAACCTAACTTACTATTTATATTTTTAAAATTTTCCTTTTATGGGTATATTCACATGACAATGTGCACAAGGCCTCACAAGAACACTCTTGATTTAAGTAGATTTTATTTGCATATGCTTCGAACATCATAAAGTTCCTCTTCTTTCTTTCTTTTTTTGAGTAAATAGGAACATATAACATTTTTTTATGAAGTTAAATGTTTGTTTTATTTCCCTTAGGTTATGGTTTACGCAACTTTTCTAAATACAGCCTTATGATTTGTGCTTCATAATCATTACACTCCACATCAAACCTAATTAAGGTTTTCGATCAACTGTCCAACCAGCAGGTACTGAGCTTGACAAGCACCAAACTTAGTGCATAAAAGCATTATGATAAACGACAAAACACAAAATAATTCACCTGTCACATGCTCTGTCAGAGTGAATATAAAAAGAATCTTCCACAATAGGTATGCCCACTATTTCTCACTATCAACAATTCAACTTAAAAAATAAAAATGTATTCTTTATTTTTTTAAGGAAATCCACTCAGGAGAACTTCATGCTGTGCAGTCGTTTTCACAGCAGAGCCTCAGGAAAAAATAAACACATTTGGTGGATAAAATGCATCCATCCTCTCCCTTATACAACAATTCAAACCACATCAAAGAAGCATAGATGTGCTTTCAGGGAAGTGACACTCCCACTGCAAGATGCCAGGTGAGATCTGGAGCTGTTTGCTGACTGCATCTTCATCATGACCCAAAATACTTGCCATCATAGTGATATCATCCATCAGCTGGTCCAACATCTTTTTACAACTTGAAAGAGCTGTGGTGTCTGATGCTAACCGGCTGGTTCCCATGTTTTAGTTCCCATGTTGGTGTGCTGACTTGTCTCGGCAAAGAATCTTTGAGCAGATGCTGGGTGACCTTGGGATTAAAACACATTTGAAAAGGAGGAGGAAACAAATTCATCAGGTTTTGTAATTTTCAAGAATCAGGCGCCAGTTACTAGAACTCCAGTGGAGCAGAACTGCAAAATAACTTTTGATTCCAGTTCAAACTGATCACCTTTGCATATACAGTATTTCTAATCATGTTTTGCAGTTTAAATATTATATATTGTCACCAAATTTTACAGTTCAGATCAGCACTGTTTTCTTGAAAATATAAAACACAAGTCACTGATTTGTTAATAAATCAGTTTTAATTTGTATAAGTAAACAATACATTCATTAAAATACGTTATTGTCCTATTCTGCTCTACAGCGTTTTACTTAAGACTGGTAATGTCTGTAAAAATTTAAATATATGCATTATAATATTATAAAATCAACTACTGTATTTGCAAGGTATTATTGCTTTGTTCTGCAGCACTTCAGTGGAGACTGTTTTGTATAAAAGCTGACATTAGTCCATTAATGCAGAAAGACAGACAATGGTGCACTCTCACAGTCAAAGC
Source organism: Cynodonichthys magdalenae (assembly GCA_031762555.1). Classification (NCBI taxonomy): domain Eukaryota; kingdom Metazoa; phylum Chordata; class Actinopteri; order Cyprinodontiformes; family Rivulidae; genus Cynodonichthys; species Cynodonichthys magdalenae. The sequence goes on from JARVJO010000061.1 coordinate 10,298,116, forward strand.
AACAGTCATTTCAAAATTGTTAATAAGCCTAATTACCAATTAGACTGTCATGTTAGGCTATGGGTTTTGAGAGAAATCAAATCCCCCACAGAAAACCCACACAAGCACAGGATGAAACACTCAGACGCCACATGCAGAAAGAGCAGTTTACAAGCAGGTTTTAACTTTCAACAGGTCTGAAAGTGCGAGCAGCTGTTTCAACATTGCTCAAATTTGATTCAAGAGATGAAATGTGAGCAAAATAGCATTTTATTAATTAATCAAGCTATAGATATGCCAAAGGATAAGTGGCACAGAATTATATGAAGAAATCACAACTTTTTTTGTTCTTAATATTGCATAAATGATGGTGTCATATAATGTGCCAAAATGATGTGCTTACACCACTGAACTAATGCCAATACAGTTAATCAAAAGCTTTAATATTGTTTACATTGTTTTTGACCCCCGTACAGGGTTTATCTATGTTCTACTGCTAGATCAGTTGTGTGATGTGGATCTCTGAGGACTCAGAGAGATCTATTTAACCTTACATTATATATTTGTCCACAGGTAGTATCCCACCAATGTTTTTATTTATTTATTTGTGTGTGTGTGTGTGGGTTTTGTTTGCAACAGTTACAAATTTGAGGGAAAAAAGTAGTGACAGAAAAGATTTATCTTTATTTCATGTTGCAGTGGTGAGTGTCAAAGGAAGAAACAAATGCAGGAAATAACGAGAAGATGATTGGGGAAACATACTTGTTTGAGCATGATTACAAGAAAAATGCCAGCAAAGCAAGAAATCCTAGAACAAAATACAGCACACACAGAGCAAGCCTTCAACAGGAAAAACAAAACCAGGTAGTCCTGTAAAACATATGGGTTTGACAAATGTAATACATATGGACTGTGGTGATCATGACAGTGGCTGCAGGTGAGCTAACAAGAAACAGATGGCAGTCAGAGGAAACATCAGGAAACACTAAGAAGGGATTACACCAAAAAAACAAACTCAAACTTATACTGGTGATAATGCAATGTTCAAAATGGTATCTGAATAAATGCTGGAATCCACTGGATTTCTTCTAAAAACTTTATTTTCGTCTTCTGACTCCAATCAGGTACAGCACAGCACAGGCCTCAGTGTAAGACCTTGAGCCAAAACCCAAACAAACAGCCCAGCAAACTTAATCTAACGGAGGCTGCAAAACTCTAACAACTTCCAAAAACACTTAATTTCTTCAACAATATGACCTCTTCAGTCTCTTCCTGGTTACAACCCTGGAGGTGTTACCTGTTACGTCAGACATCAGAACGTAACTAACTTTTGTTTAAACCGACAGAACGAACACATCGAAAACACACACTCCAACTCTTTTTCTGTTAACCTTACTTGTAATGATCAGAAAGTGTAAAAATACAAGACTGCATCTAACATTCAGTTAATCAATTACAAAATTTCCTTCACTGGAACCAGGAAATAGAACCAAAACAATATCCATCTATTATCTTAACTCGCTTCTTCTTTACTGTTTCTTCCCAAGAAAAAAAAAACAATGTTATGATTGCAATGTGAAAAAACAGCTAATGGAAACTTGAATATACTATTATATTATATTATTTGATTAAAAGGCAATAATCACTTTTTTGTATTAATTTCATCATTTTAGTTTAATATTTTACCTTTACTATTAAATGTATTAAATATATTACTTCAAAAAATATTTAAGTTAAGTATTCTTATTGTATTCCCTTAACACTAGACTTAACGTGTGCTAAAACGCACATTTACATAATTATTGGAGTTGGCAGAAAAAAAGCATTGCGCAACAAGAAGTCATAACCAGGCAGTCCTGCTGACAGAATTGCAGAGCTCTGATTGTCATCTATTCATTTCCTCTGAACTGGGAACGGACCAAATCAGAGTCAATCACTGACCCTTTCAAACAGAGTCCCAGAACTGAATGATGCAGGATTAGCAGAGTTCGCCGCTGCCTTGTTTACGTGATGTATCCAAAAGCCAGAAACCAGCTGCACAAATTGCGCAGAGCCATTAATAACAGCACACAATTTTCTCAGCCACTGTAACCCCTCGCAGTGTGAAGGCTTTCATTTCCTGTTCGGTCTCTTGACAAAAAAAAAAAAATCCAATCAACATCAGCTGTAATTTATTCACACATGGTCGAAGAATCAACTTCAAGTATATGAAGATGTCTTATTGTTTCCGTGCATACACACAATCAAGGCTTTTATTATCATTTCAGCAAAAGGTAAACAAAAGGGATTGTGTTTTCAACTTGACTGACAGAGAAAATGAATTGAGCTTAATTACTAAGTAAATATTTGATAGTTTTCCACAATAAAAAAATAAAAAGAACGGCCGTCCTTTTGTTTGTCTTCTATCACCAGGAGAATCTGCCTGTTGCTGATAGAAGCTCAGTCAAGATGATGCTCATATTATGCAGAGTTACTAAAACAAGATCACTGGATCTCTAGATTGAAATACATATCAGTCATTTATTTTTAATTAGGAATTAAAATGGTCACTTCATGTTCAAACATGAAGATTAACAGAAACTGGCCTTTATATTACATTTATTTTATTTAAATTAATAATTATTTTGTGTACTGAGTGATTTTTGTCATTTTACCATATATTTACAAGTTGGGTATTTGACTGTTTTTTTTAAGCCACTTCAGTAGAAAACATAAATAAATACACAGGTAAATATTAGTTTCTTCATCATTAGTGACATTAAAAAATGACATAAAAATAAGAAAACTGAAATTTAAAGAAAGATTGAAAGAGAGACAAGAAGATATGTGAGATTTACAGAAAACATAAGACAACACAACGGATATCTGCCTCCACACCTGCAAAAGTGGACAAAGCAAAATACAGCAGCAGCAAATTACATACATATTTGACTGTTTTGTTTCTCAGCTTTAACCTAATTATATATTGTATATATTATTTTCTTGTATGATTAGACTCTTAAAAATGTACCCTTGAAGCTTTTCTTAAGTATTTAGACCCCACATTTAAACATCCCTGGATCCATCTGAATTCACTGTGTGATTTCTGTTAAACTCTCAGGTCTATTGGTTACATTTATATCACGCCTTGGTCTGACCTTGACTGTTGGATTTGCATTCAAATTGAGGAACAAATGGTCACCTTATTTTACCACATGTGAAGTGATGCAGCCTCTTGTGTTAAAATCACCCAAAATACATGTGAATATCTAGGCTGAGTGTGGCCTGAATTCGAAATGTGTGCAGTTGTACTGAAGGTGGGTGTTGTTTTTTGCCTGATGAAGTAAGAATATGTAACCTGTTTCCACATGCAGCGGCTGTCTGAGTGATGAAACATGGATTTTAAAGCCTTTGGTGTAGGTGAGTGTCTATTGGTATGTTTAAAGTTGTGTGAAAACAGAGAGATGGACCTAAACGCAGACAGGGCTTCAGTCACAGTTAGGTGAGATAAAATGTAACTTTCATTTCAAACAAAATAAAGACAGTGCTGATACAAAGAATAGAAGAGACAAAACAAGTCATAAAAAGCTAAAAACTAAACCTGAGACTCTAAATACACAAGGTAAGTAGGCCTACATAAATCCAGGTTAATTAGTGAAAGGAACATCTTGGAACACCAAGAAAACTGTAGTTGTATAATAGTGTACTGTGTGCTATATGAATGCTGTGTTGTTGCCTTTTTTTTCTTTCTCTCTGCCTGTTTTTCTACTGTCTGTACAGCAAATTGCCCTTAGGGGACAATAAAGTTTGATCAATCAAAAACATTTTGTCCAAAAAGTATAATGCATGGCCCCATCTACTCTAGATTGTTTTTGTATTTTAATGTATGTTTATTTGATACTAAACATAAATGCTGAAATTGTCTGAAATAAAATGCCACTTGGTAGCAAAATCATCCACATGATAAATAATACACACAACATAACATGGAGAAAGAATCTAGCTTGGCTAAATCTATAAATCTATAATCTAATAGTCACTTCTAATAAACACATTTATCATTGCAGTTAAAATATACCAGACTGCATCATAGCACATCAAAAACCTAAATGTAACAGTTTTTCTCTCATGTTTGTGAGCAGTATGGGTTATGCATTAAAGATAAGGACCGGATGAATTATGAAAATAAACTAAAGCACATGTGCAAAAAAAAGAATATATATATAAAGTTCACTCATCGGTGAAAAATGAAGTAAAATATTTAAACACTGACATGATTTTGTCAGAATCGTAAGGTAGTGAACATGTTTAGATGGGAGAGCAGATGAAGTGCACATCAGCATGTTTGCTAATGTATAAGCCTCGTCTCTGTTTGGTAGGACGTACACTTCATGAATGCTGCTAAAAAAAGAAACCGCTGTGAATAATTTCAATGTAGGCTAAGAAACTTATTTGCTTCTATTCCTTTCATCTCTCTCTCTCTTTCTTTCTGCAACTCGGGTTGCTCATCAGAATGAGTAATGACCATGCATGTGTTTGATAAGTGCGTTTACCACACCTCTGAAATTAAAAAATCAACTGAAGCATGAAATAAACAAAAGTGAGACTGCGATCCGGCTTCTCTTTGCCAGCAATTACCAGGAGATGAAATGTAGCATTTAAAATCACATAGGTGCTAACACACATCACCAATCGTCCGTGTCTCTAAACTCCCCAACTACTTTTTTTTTCCAGGAATACAAAACTAAGTAGATAAATTTACCGCTCTGAGAGATGTTTAAACCCAGATCAGGCATCAGATGCACAACTGTGAGTTTTAGTTCCAGTGAAATGAATCCATTTGTCCTTGGTAACCATAACTACAGTCACAAAGACATCACAATAAGACGTGTTTTTTTATAAACCCATATTTCATTTTAAATAACAAATAAAACAAATTTCAAAACAAATGAAAATTAAAAACCTTGAAGGAATGCTTGTCACCCACCACTTTCTAAGCCAGAATTTTACACAAAGAATGAGATACCCTCCTGAGACCCTGTGGGGGACATGATATTCAGCCCTATATTTTAAACATTACACTTGCAATCTATGTTAGTCCCACTGTGCTGTAAAGAGGACATCCTGGGCTTTCAACTAATGTCACATTTGTGGTTGTGTGGCTAACAGGGCACATGCACTTTCTTTTTTAATATGGCGGAAATCCCCAAATCAATTTTTTATGGCAACAGGGTACATAAGTGATAAATTTTCTATCAAAAATTATTTATGTTGCTAAAAATTACATTCCCTCATGAGTATGAAAGTCTTCACCATAAGTTTGTACAATTTTAGAAATATACAATATTGCTAATCCTCTAAAAATACAAGTTTTATCCAGTGTCCTTTGTAGGGGACAGTGGGACTTGCTAATGACTATTTTAACCACTTTTCATGCTTGCAAATGTATAGGGCTGAATGAGGCAGAAAGGATCTTAATGAGAATTGTGTAAAGAGTGTTAGACATGGAGCTGTCAGGAGATGAGGATGAGGGAGGCCAGATAGTAGAGCAGGTATGTGAAAGCTCAGAGGAAGACATAACAGTTTTTGAGGAGCCTGAAGAGGGACAATGTGAAGACAACCGCCAGCCAATATTGATGAAAAGGAATATGTAGGTTAGGGTCATGGAATTTAATGGTAACAGTGAGTGCAATGGAAAAATGTCACTTTTTTTTAAATTTGTAACACATAAACACAATAATGTAAAACTTTGTATCGGCAATTATATAGCTACACATATTACATTATGTTAAATCATACCTCTCCTTTTTCATCAACATAGTTTTAACCCTGTTGTGGAGGAAAATGCCTTGCAGGAAAGCACTGGGCACAGTCACCAAGTCCTGGAGGTCAACTGATTACTTTAAACAGTACATAGATAACAGCATTTTTGAAAACATGGCAGAATACACAAACAAGCTAGAGTATTTTGATGTTTAGACATGTAATTATTTATGTAAGCACTTCTTAATGCAATTTCCTCAACTATTTTGTCTCTTTATGAATTTTAAAAAGTATAAATCTGTTTTAAGTATTTATAAAATAAAAAGAAATGGAATTTATCAGTTTTAAATGTTCATTAAGTAAAGACAATTTTTATATCAAGCAAGACCCAATGTCCTTTGTAAGAGGCGTTTGATGAAATTTAAATGAATAACATTAATGAAAAAAAATTGTGGCAATATGTTTCTTTCAACCTTAATACTTAAACTATGAAAAAAAAATCTAAATACTTAAACTTTTTTTTTCTTCTGGGTCTCAGGAGGATGGAGAAAAGACCAAGTTACAGCATTTTTGGTCAAACTATATGCACAATGTCATGCCATATCTTGCATTATTTGTTAGTCCTTGGGATATGTGCTGTTAATGACTTTCAGCTACTACCCCACCAAGTTTTAGCTCATCATCTGTACAACTGGCTGAGTCATGGTATGATGCGGCAACCATATTAAATTTTGTTAACCTTATAAGCTAAACAAAGAAGATGGATGGATGGATGGATGGATGGATGGATGGATGGATGGATGGATGGATGGATGGATGGATGGATGGGTGGATGGATGGATGGATGGATAGGTGGACGTGTTTCCAGTTAAATTTCAAACTTTCTTTTTGTCAAACAGAATATATCTCATTGAACCACCCTCATAGTGAAATATGTGGCAATGTCTCCACAACTGAATTGTGTCTTTCCTTTGTGCAATGAGACAGACAGAAAGGAAACTGAAAACAGTTTAAGCTCACACCTCTATTGATTTATCCTTTATTGCTTGAGATTTATGAATTATTGTGGATCTGATGTTGTCTCTCATAATGCTTCCACAGGCTTTTTAAATCAAGCTGACAGGCTTATTATTGAGCTTTGGCAGAGGAGGCAGTGTTGCATGGAGGGATGTACCATCCCTGATCAAGGAGGAGGAAATATTACCCACATTGAGGGTGATAAGTTGTTGCACCAGAAGTATGTCCTCGCACAGATGTGTGTCTCAGACACTCATATCAATAAAACAGCACTGGAATTTTTAGCCACTGGGTATAGTTCAGTCCATTTAGCTGACAGTAATATGTTAATAAATATTAGAAGAGTAATCGTATACTTTTTGGTCGTACACGTGTGCCTATGATTGTGCCCATAGGGATTCAAGAAGTGCATTAATAATAAATATTCTGGCAATTGGGGGGAAGTAGCAGGCAATGTATGGTCAATTTTTGTTAATGTTTATATATATATATATATATACAGTATATATAAAATAGAAGATAAAAATAATGAGTGTTTTGTTATTGTAGTATTCTGTTATTTTTTATTTATTTTTTATGTATTTATTTATTTAAACATATATTTATTAGGGCTAGTTTTTAAATTTATTTTATTTTCTTTTTTTTTTTTTTTTAAAAGCTATTTTTAGAAGGTATATTTTAATTTGTCATCAATTTTTTTTACCATAATTCAACATTGAATTAACATATTTTGCCAAGTGGGACCTGTTTGAACAAGTTTAAAGACATCAAAGACCAACCGTATAACAAAGACAGAATATGTTTTAATGCAAATGGCCTAATGTACGGTTTTGTAATTGTATCTGTGGTGAACTGAAAATGCATTTTAGCTGCCACTTGGCTTTATCAGAACCATTCAGCCTCACTAGAAATCAACCATCATACATATATTAAAAAATAGTTTACCCCATTCAGATTTCATTAGTTCAGATTTATGTTAAATTATTGATGCTTTAGTTAAAATGTCCAGTGGTTTATGAGACATTTTGCTAACAGACAGAGTTGACTCCAGATAATTTATGGCAAAAGTTTTAACAAAAATCTATGAAATTGATCAGTTAGTTGTAGTGGACATGTTGAAGAGTGTCGGTTCTGAAAGTTAATCACTTGTACATTAGCCTGGCATAGTTTTGCTCAATTCTAGTTTTCCTTCACTGCTCCGTCTGGAATTTCTCCCCAATCAGAGAACAAAAGGAGGAGTTTTGAACGATGTCGTCGATTTTCTGCACCGTTTTAGTCTGTTTGTAGTTTAGCAATAGTAGTGGAGGAAGTGAATGAAGCCATTCCGTGTTGACAAGGCTTCCAAATTAAGTAAAAGTTGTCTCACAATGTCTGCAGCACTCATTTACAGCCACATTGTTTGGCTCGGTACTTCTCTCCTCCCAGTAGTGGATGGTAGTTAGCTTCTTAGCTTAGCTTTCTTCACGGTCGAGCTAGCGCACTGCATGTGTCAAGTCCAAACGTTAGCGTTTGGGTAAATCAGATCCAATCGTTTTAAACTTCAACAGAGTTCACGCCTCCAACAAGGAATCGCTTCTCAATAGCCGAGGTTCCAGACCCTCTGTACGAAGCAAAGTGTAAAACAAGGGGCTGGTATTTACATGGCTACTTATAGATGGACATCCAATTATTTTCTGCAAGACTTATTAAAGAGTATCTAGTTATTCAAGAACTAGTTTGATAATAAAAACACAGAAACAGGCAAAAACATTATTGTCTGCTGTTGCATTTTGACTGCAGGTAATAAATATCAGCCTGCTCGGACTCAGCTGAAGCATTTGAAGATACAAACATATTTCCATTGCCAGCAGTTCTCTGCTCTAAGATAAATGTGGCATTTATGATTAATGCAGTGGGGTTCAGTACTCTCTTTAGTTTTGTGTTGTGGCGTGAACATTTGTAGATTAGATTATAACTGAACATCTGTAGGGTCACTGTCACCAAGCCAACAGGAGAGACTACAAATCTCCCAGACAAAGATTGTGATACTGAGTACAGCTTCCTGTAAATGGGTAAACAAATCATTTGTCGTGCTGAGTCTGATCTCTTTTCTCTCCTGGCTTCGTCATTAAATTTCACTGCAACGTTTTTCTAACTCATCATGTCCAAGCAATTTCAGTAAGCAGTTCTTACAAATGATTTCTTCCAGTCACTTCTTTCAGTTTACCAAGAAAATGATTTAGCCGAGTACATTTTGATAGTAAACTGTTTTCTTTTTATTATTGTAACGTTCTCAAGACGGCATTCAGTTTGTTAATCCCAGAGTCTTGTCATAGTTAGCCTGTTGGGACATGCTGGAATAATACAAAGACCAGTCTCACAAATAGATGAAATTTCTAACCATTTATCTGTGTGCCAGCAGCAGGGAGAATTTGTACTTTAAATTAACCTGTTAAATATTTCAACTTCTGCCAGATGGCTCAACACAAGGGTTGTCATTGATGCGTGTGGTTTGCACAAAATTAAACTTATTGCTTTTACTGATCCAACAGTTTTCTTGAACTTGAACTCTCTGTTTCTGTGATAACAGGATTTGGTGTTTTTGTTCTGCTTTGAAGAGAATGATTTGTTTTGTGTTGTCTTATTTTGGAAGGGTTTGAATCCACACACATTTTTAGAATAAACATCAAACATGTTCTGAGACAAAACATTTCAAACCTCAAAAATGGCCTGATAAAAATATAGGAGAGACTGAAAGGTTTTGTCAGGTCTTATAATGTCTTCTAATACCAATGTAAAGAATTTGGACTAACCCCTAAGAGAGTACTCCTTACCAACTCTGTCAACACCAAATAACAAACATGTTAACCTCTTTGGATGTTAAGCTGTTGGTGTACATCCGTATACCTGCAAAATGGGGGAAAATTAGTGTAATTTATGGAAAATCTGTACAACTTGACATGTATGAAACAAGGTGATACTTTATGGTAATAACGGCATTTTAGAGGATGTAAAAGAATCATTTTGATATGCCCTCATTTCTCATTTAGCAAATGTTGCATCAAACATCTAACTGGTTTAAACATTGAAAAAAAAAAACTCAGCTCTGCCTTTTGTTTGATTTAAATTTGGAGCAAATAGTCTTTAAATTAATTAATTCAGACAGTGAGGATTTCTTTTCTGGGCTGTTTGTATGTCTGCAGCTTGTACTTCTGCTGATAAGTTAAGTAGCACTTCACACTGATTGCACTAATTTAACATGTCATACATCTATTTTGTATCATTCAAGATTCCATACTTTTTTATTGATTCATTATCACACCAATTTGCAATTTAAATTATGAAGGCCTTTTTTCCCTTTCCTCAGTGAGTCAGACAAAAATAAATAAATACATTTAGCTCTGACAAGTTCTAAAGGTCAAAGCAAGGACAGAGAACATAGGGTGTCTGATAGCGGGACTAAGTAATAGATCTTTTGGGCCTTATGGAGTGTGAGATGTGGGTGTGGGGTCTCTGTGGATTAAGCTTGATTCTCACAGATGGCTTCAGAACCCATCAAACTAGATGCTGAAAGAACACCTCAAATTGTCTCCCCTTTCTTTTTTTCTTTTTCATGTTCAACTTGCTATTCAATTCAGTTCATTTCAGTTTATTTATATAGCGCCAAGTCACAACATACATTGTCTCAGGGCACTGTACACAAAAATCAATCTAAAAAAGAAGCCCGCAGATTGAGGTGAATCACTTCATCACAGTCTCCCATCCTGAGCAGCACTTTGGCAACAGTGGAGAGGAAAAACTTCATCTTAACAGGAAGAAACCTCCAGCAGAACCAGGCTAAGGACAGGCGGCCATCTGCCTTGACCGGCTGGATTTGAGGGGACAGGAAAGAGACACAGAGAATCACAGAAGGACTGGTCTAGGTGCATCTTTCTCTGGAAGAAAGACAAAGAAAACATGTTATTGATAGAAATAATTACACCAAACATGTAGAGGAGAGAGACTAAAGACAGCAGCAGAGTGAGAAAATGTGGTCAGTTTCTTCCTCTAGCAGTTTAAGCCTATACAGTAGCAGAAGAAATGAGGAAACTCAGGAAACCTACACCTAACTATAGGATTTATCGAAAAGGAAAGTCTTCAGTCTAAAGTAGACAGAGTGTCAGTGAACAGAAACTGGAAGTTGGTCCATAAAAGAGGAGCTTGATAACTGAAAGCTCTGCCTCCCATTCTATTTTTAGAAACTCTTGGAAACACAAGTAAACCTGCAGTCTGAGAGCAAAGCGCTATTTTAGGAAAATATGAGACAATAACATGTTTAATATAAGATGGAGCTTGGTTGTTGAGAGCTTTGTATGTTAGAAGTAAGATTTTAAATTCTATTCTAAATTTGACAGGGAGCCAGTGGAGAGAAGCTAAAACTGGAGAAATATGATCTCTCCTTCCAACTCTCTTCAGAACTCTAGCAGCAGCATTTTGGATCAGCTGAATATTTCTTAAAGAGTTTTTTGGAGCCCAGATAATAAAAAAATACAGTAGTCCAGCTGAGATGTGATTAATGCATAGATCAGTTTTTTTGCATCATTTTTGGACAAGATGTTTCTAATTTTAGTGATATTATGCAGGCGGAAGAAGGCGGTCCTGGTAATATTTTTAATGTGGGGGTTAAAAGACAGATCCTAATCAAAACTAACACCAACTTTCTTTACATTAAAACTGGAGGCCAGATTAATGCCATCCAGAGGAAGTGAAAGGCTGCAAAGTTTATTCCTATGATGTTCAGGTCCAAAAACCATGACCTCTGTCTTATCTGAGTTTAGAAGCAGAAAATCAAAAGTCTAAAGTTTAAAGCTGCTCCTGTGATTCCAATATCCTGTTCAAGCCTCTGTAATAAAATATTGTGATCAATTGTATCAAATGCAGCACTGAGATCTAACAGGACAAGTGTGGACACAAGTCCACTGTCTGAGGCCATGTGAATATCATTAGTAACTTTCACCAGTGCTGTTTCTGTGCTATGATGAGCTCTGAATCCTGACTGAAACTGATCAAATAGATTATTTCTGTCCAGATGTTCACATAATTGGTTTGAAACTATTTTTTCAAGATTTTTTTAGATGAATGGGAGATTAGATATGGGTCTATTTTGGCCAGGACTCCTGAATCATGATATCATAAGTAGAGGTTTAATAACAGCAACCTTAAAGCTTTGTGGTGCATAACCATTCATTAGAGAAAATTTAAGTAGATTATAAATATGGATATTAATTAAGGGAAATACTTCTTTGAACAGTCTGGTTGGGATGGGATCTAGCAGACATGTTGATGGTTTGGATGAAGCTATTATTT
>JARVJO010000061.1:10313284-10337235 GCA_031762555.1 Cynodonichthys magdalenae
CTGGTAGAGGACCCGAGCTGAGAGAGAGAGACCACCCGCGGTGGGTGAGAAGGGAATTTTTTTTTTTTTATATATATTTTTTTTTTAAATACTGATGTACAACATTTTACTCAATAAAAACATTTTTGTCATTAGATTTGTTACTTTTTTTTTACTTCCTGTTTTTAGGCTTTTAGGTGCTGTGGTGCTTTTTTTAATGTATTTATTTTTGTAACATCAGTTAGTCTAACACTGTGGTGGACTTGGAACCTGTCCAGGGTGTAACCCCGCCTCTTGCACTATGACTGCTGGATATGGGCACCAGTGCCCCCTGTGACCCCTGAAAGGAAAAAGCAGGTATAGATAATGGATGGATAGAGTTGGTAAAACAGCTTCTCTTTCTTTTTTAAAATGCTCACTCATTTCAAATAATTACAGAAGATCAAAGAGAACACATCCATGTTAAAGCCTCATCTTTGGTTCTAATTTTTATTTTATTTTAAACACACATGTGACCAAATGAATGTAAAATTTGTAATTATGAATAGTTTCCCAGGATGATACTTATGTAAATTAGATATCTACCTCTCCAAACCTTTCTTGAAATCTTCCAGCTACAGTTTATGGCTGTGTCCAAATTCAGAGGCTGGGTCATCCGAAGGCCGAATTCGTCGGCCGCTTACGTCACAGCGCTGCACCAGAGGCTGTCCAAATCCAAAGACTCCTCTGATGTGGCCGACAAATGCGAAATAAACATGCACCTATGGCAGGTTCATTAGTTCTTCAAATATTGCCTTTAAGTTTATTTTGTTGTTTTGTGCTATTAATAATGCCAATATATTGATATTTTTCTAATTTCAATTTAATTTTGCTTCTGTTTAGCATCATCACAGTTGCTAGGCGACAGGACGTACACCGGGGTAAGGACGGGAGGCTAGACGGTCCAAATTCACAGCCACTTTTTTTTGGTCTTCGGGGTCTACTAAGGACCAGGCCCACCTAAACCGGGTAGGCCGGGTCCTTCGGCCTCTGAATTTGGACACATCCTATGACTAACTTGAACTTTCACATTATTTGTTTCAGTCTTTAGAGATATAGATATCTAGGAATATTTTATAAAAAAAGATTTTTCGGGAACAAGCATCGTTTAATATCAGAAAAATGCAGTACGGTTTTCAAATTTATGCTTTTGATTTTAAAAGACTTTGTTTCTTACTAATATGTTAAAATGGAGTCTCAGGCTAATAGAAATAGTGTTTTGACACAAACACACAACAAATAAAAAAATGCATGTTAATTATGGGGGGGACACCAGATGCATTTCGTGATTCAACCTGGAGTTGAACCTGCAGCCTCAAGGTTACAAAATAGCAACACTGACCACCAAGCTACTACAGCCTACAGACATACATAAATACTTAATAAATATTTTCCCTATATTATGTTATTTTTTATGACAGCGCCTTGCTTCAAGGTTTTTGTGTGATGTTACACAACAATCCACAAATTATTAAGCCACTTTTTCTTGTTGACTTTTTATGTAACTAGAATATACTATTGAAATTTAAATTTCAGTTGTCACAAATGTTAGATTTTTCTAGATCTTTGTCATTTTTATTTTCACAAAGCAGCTAATCCATGAGTCCAGAGTCACTGGATTTGTATGTTTTAGTAAGTACTTTACTAAATCCAGAAAGGTGTGAATGTTAATCGCACACCAGATGTTGAGCCTGCTGCATCTTACAAACACTTGGCAGTTAAACAGGTTTGCATTTCATTCGCAAACCTTTTTATAAATGCATGTTTCTGATGGCAAAACACCTGGTCTTATTAGGATAGTGCACATATCAACACTCTACCATCTGCAGCAGTGATGTCAGTTCCTCAGTGGGTAACCATTGCCACCTTTGCATCTCTTGGAATCAGAATGAAAAAAAAAACGCTGATGACGAAGGGGATGAACAAAATAAAAGACAGAGGTGATGAAAATCCTCTGAGGTGAGAAGAGGTTTTATAGCTCTGGAATCTCCCCTGGGAAACAGTCTGCATCGAGGAGGGAGGAAAATTTTTTTTTTGTATTTTTTTTTTCCGCTTGCAACAGGATAATTATCAACTCACAAAGAAACAACCAGCTGTTAAATCTACCACAAGCTGTCAAACTAATAACACACATTTCAATATCATTCAGTATTTAACTCTAAATAAAAAAATGTGATTCATCTACATGTTGATGGACAAACTGATGTGTGTTGAATTGTGATGAGGTTAAACATTTTGTTTTGCTTTATTAAAATAAATCAAACCTTAATTTGATCAATGTTGTCAGATTTAAACTTATTGTTTTATTTTATTGTTTAAGTGTTTAGGAGTTCTTTTATTAGAATAGCATTATACAAGTCCACAACACACTGCTATGGTCACATCAAAGTTTGGGAGAATGAAAAATATGTTTGTTTTTTGTTGTTGTTTGTTTTGTCTGTTTTAGGAGGAAAGCTATGATTTGGCCAAGTGTTACCAACATGAATTCAACAGAACTTCCAAAGGGTATTCAAAAAGTAGAGCAACACAACACACTTTGCAGCAAAGACCAGCTGTAAAACAAACATCTTTGAGGAATGACAGTGTGTCTGCAACAGTAGTGCCAAGAAAGACTCTTTCATAAACAAAAAAAAATAGAAAGAAAAGAAAAAAACTACCAAGAGCTTATAAGGATGAATAGATTTAAGTTTATGACTCAAAATATATGCAAATCTGAGTTTATCAAGTTCTGTTTTAAAGTCACTAAAATTAAAACATCTAACTTTTTCAGCCTTTAGGTTAACCCAGTGTTAAAAGACTTGTCATTTACACTGTGATGCACAAAAGTGAGCTTGTTTCTGGGTCACATTGTTTAATCAATCCCACCAAGATCAATTTTGTGCAATACTGGAGGGAGCTATTGTGTACATTTTGCTTCTACACAATGTGCAGCATTTAAAAGTAAGAAACGATTCATATAGACTTTGGAACTAATCAGATGTTTATATGGGAAAGTGCTTAAAGTACCAATCATTTCATTTATAGATCATTAAGGTCACTTTTGGAAAAAAAAAAAGATTTATTTTGCTTTGGGGTTTTGTTACTCTCTATGAAAACGTGAGAATCTCAGCGCTTAGACAAATCTTGCCACCATTTGCTGGTTCACCTCCCTAGAGTCTATTGTAAATGTAGACGATTACAGCTGAATGCATTACACTTGTGACTGACACTGGTTGAATGAAGTGTGCAATCAGTGTAATTGGCTGTCAAATCCTGGGAAACGCCACACCTCCCTTGTGACTTGTAAGCAGTTCTGTATAAGTAAAGCAGGAGCAGAAGAGGTTGTTGTTGTGTCACAACATGTTCTGGTGTAAAGCTGACTCAAATATGTTAATACCAGCTAACATGACATCTTATTGTGCAGCAGTCATGTTCAGAATTTGCTGTAGGTTAATTTAGAATGTAGATTATTCTGAAAATAGTTATTTAATGACATAACACACAAGTGGCTTATGTTTAGTCTAGCACATAAAGGTGTGGACAGTGAATGAGCTTAATTGTGACATTTAGAGATTTTTTTTTTCCAAAGACCTTGATGCCATTACAACATGTAGTTCTTAATTTTTTTAGCAGAACTGGGCAAGTTAACACGATAATAACACGTTAACATAGCTGACGCTTAATGGCGATAATTTTTTAATGTGCATTAACGCAGTTATTTATTGGTTTATATTTCTCCATCAGATCTCTGTTCACTGGGATAGAGATGTGACGTTTACGAACGATCCAAATCTTTTGAACGGCTCTTTACAATATACATATATATTTATACATGCAATTAATTTACAGGTTTAGGCTTTTTTAGTCCAGAAAATGGAAACCTAAGTCATAGTTTTTTCTTTATTTTGCTTCCATAACTCTGCACAGTCTTAAATCCAATAAATCTATGACTTCTCTTTAGAAGAACTGAAGTGTAGGCTATTTCTGAAATTACTGATCCTTTTCTACAAAAAAAAAAGAAAAAAGAAAACAAAAGGAATCTATAATCTTTCTGCTCATCAGAATCAAAGGGAGAGGTTTTAACTTTCTTTTCTTTCCCTCCTGTTTTTTTTCATTTTTTCTCTTTTTTTTTTGTGCTGGCACACAATATAAAGTATGTTTTAGACACTTATGGCATATGAACCAGTATGGCCTCTTAAGATCTCTGGCACGCAACTAATGGTTGTTCCAAAATGCAGGACTGAAACCTTTGGTGCAGCAGCTTTTAGCTTTTATGCCCCGGGCTGCTGGAAGAGTCTGTCAACAAGCTTGAGAGCTGCTGGAAATGCTGAAAAACTGTAAACACAAACCTAAAACTAACAGTACCCTCTTGAGCCTCTTGAGCATTACCAGCATTTTTTCCAACCTTATCTTCTCGACTTGTTTTATTATTATTCATGTATTTTATGAAAGATCAGTTCTAAAAAATAAATGTCCTCAGCTTTTTTTTGTTTCTTTTGTTTTCCTTTTTTATCCAGTATTCTAAGTCTATAAATTCTTGTCTCAGACCCAGTATGACCTCTCATGTGATTCATAGATAAAAGATTTTCAGAAGGTGCATTATTGCCTTCTGAAAATCTTTTATCTTAAGCATGAATGTTGGATGCTATAATTCAAGAAAATATTTCAGTAAGTCAGTCCATTAACATTTTTCAGTCATTTGAGCATTTTATTAAAGTTTTAGGATTAATAAAACAACATAAAACCAGTATTTTATAAAGGTAGAACACTGAAAAACAACCTTTAACCTTTTAAGCAGCAGAACGGCTCAGTGGTTGGCACAGATGACTCACATCAAGAAGGTCCTGGGTTTGACCCCTGGTTTGGAAACTGGGGTCTCTCTGTGTGGAGTTTGCATGTACTTCTTGTGCTTGTGTGGATTCTTTCCAGGTACTCCGGTTTCTCCCACAGACCAAAAAGATGCACAATAGGTTGCCTTCAGACCCAGGTCTTTGTTGCAAAAGAGATCTGTGATCTCAATGGAATTTGGTTCAATAGGTGAATAAATAAATCTGAGTAACCAGTTATTATTCTACAAACTGAATCAACTATACTCTTGTAAAAGGTTAATAAATATATTTTTTTCATCCCCCATTTGTGGCACCCCTTAGATGGACGATACCCTTAGCATTTGCCTGTACTGCCTATGCCACAAGCTGGCCCTGCCTATTATTGTTTATTACCATCTTGTTAGAGACTTTCATATGTTATAGCTGATTAGTTTTAAGTTAGTTGTATGAAATGTTCAAGAGCATGTGCTAATTACCACAGCATTTAAAAAATTGCATCTGCTGAAAGTGATAAATACATCACAGGTTGATGGAATAATCATTTCAGGATATTTGTTCATGATGATGTAATTTTAGTTTTTGCGATCAAATATCCCACCATATGACATAGTCACATATTGCAGCGCCATGTTCAGTATATTGAATTTTATTCATATGCTACAGTGTCCTTTCAGGCCTTTTCTTCTCTTCAGTTCTATTTGCATGTCTAAACCAGCAGAGTCATTAAAAGGCACCCAACCACAGCGACACAGCCTGAGTGCTGAGTGCCTTCCTGAAGCTGCTGAAGCATTGTCAGCCCTGGGAGACAGAGAATCAGAGAGCCTCTACATGTCCCCTATGGGAAGAGGAAAGAGCTCTTATTCTAACTTGGTGGAAAATGCCAGCACACACTGGGGCACCATTACACACAGCTGGGATAATAAGTATCAAAGGGACACCCACAAGCCACCAGCAAACTGAAACCAGCATATGCATTTCTTCCCTATTCACCATTGCCACCAAGCCGACTTTTTCTCAAAAAGCCAATGAATCTCTCTCCCCTTGCCATAGCAGGGCTATTTAAATGTCTGAATCAGTGTGGCATGTAATATAGGATGTGGTTTATAGGACCACAGGGTAAAGTGGATCTTGTGAAACAGTGTGGGGCGATGAGATGCACTTTCTGAACTACAGGCTTAAACTGAAACGTTTTTGGCATATATTTCACACTTTACATAGTGTTAAAAGAAATTAGAAGTTTAAAAGAAAAAAACAAAACGTATTATTCTGCACATTTTTCAACTACTTAAAATTTAACATTCAGCTCCCGCTTCTTAAATCGTCTGCCCTATTTATCTGGCAATGTTATTGTTATGTATAATTGTGAGGTGCGCATGTGTTGGAAGGGAGTTGGATGAAGATGATTTATGTGCTAATATAATCACAATAATAAGATCACTGCATTACTTTACAACTTAAGCTCTGCGTGACACTTTTTAAGCTAAAGCATGGATCAGACAGACAGACGTGGATTCACATTCTTATGCCGTCAAGTCAGCAGGGGATTGCAGGAGCTCAAACCATGGATTACATTTATAACAGGAAAACCCTGCCACTGGTGTTAATTTCAAGTCACAAACAGAATACTTAGTGAGTTAAAGTCATGCTGCCAAGCTCAAATGCCATTTTTTAAAACTAGAAACATAACCACAAAGCTTTCACACTGTCATGCATAACTGTTGTATTTTTGTTTTTCATGCAGGAAGAAAAATGAGGATGCTGCACAAAAGTCTTGATTCACTCATAGTTCCCTTATGTGCTGTTAGGCGATTTTTTTATTTTTTTTTTATTTTACCCACTTGCTCTACTTTCTGCTTTCCCTCTATTCAGTTTACTAAGTTAGCTTGAATGGCTGCAACAAACTCTAAAGCCTAGGACCTGCTAGCGGGCTATAAATGTAACCCCTAATGGCTAAACCATTATAGCATTTGGTACAGACTCTAAGTGTAGTGAATGTGTTGCTGCAGGAAAACTAAGGTGGTGGAAAGCAGGAGGTGGGGGATGCAAGAGGGGGATAAAAGCTCCCTTTCCATTAGCTGATTGACTTGGAACCCAGTTTCTTTTGCTGGCACTTGTTTGTCTCACATTAAAATAGGACTGAGATGTAAACAACTTTGTTATAGAGCTCAAGAAAACCTTACAGGAAAGCAGTGTCACTCCAACAAGGCTCCCTCCTCACCCGGCAGCAGGAGACACAGATAGTGTGCTGGTAGAAGTAGTTGCCTTAGTACATTTTTCAGTATCGCTGATGTTTTTTTATTAGCTACTCCATGTTCTGCGTGAGCCGGAGTGAAGGCCTAATGGAGCATAGCGTGCTGAAGTGGCTGGCCGGCTGTCTCAGACAACACATCTCACATTAGGATCCAACATTTACTCAAGTGCGATGTCAGATTTAATAAATGATATATATACTTGTTATGGCTCTATTGCAAAGGGGTGGCGAGAGGAAAAAGGAGGAGGGTGACAGGCTTCACAAACCATAAGTGTTCTTTTCCTTTGGAACCAAGTCAAGAGCCAAGATGTCGCTGCATAGAAAATGGGAAAAGGGAAGCGAGAACGAGGTTTATTGTGCATAGTTAAGCATACAAGCCTGATTGTACATGTTTTATTCAGAATAGCAATGTCTTTGTTGAATGACATTTGGGAGAATAACATGCATTTAGATATAGTTTAATTTTCTTGTCTTATTAGCCACTTTATAATTTGCTGTGAAAAACATCTTTCTGCAATCAAGGTGTGATTTAGATTAAAAAAATAGGAAAGAGTGGTGCATGGCCAGTGGGAGTATGAAGACAACAAACAAACAAAATTAAGTCAAGGGCTGAAGGATAAATAGTAATGGAGGAAGAGTAACACTGAATAATACAAGTGGAAACATAATAGAATAAAGTATTCCTCGCAGTATTATGGAAAAGTTAAGAGTTTCTTCACTTTGCCCCCATGTGCTTCCTGTTAAAGGTTTCAGCTGTCACAGCTCTTATCCGGTTCGCCCGTGTTACCTTGAGTTTGACAAGTCATCGCTTGCCACACTTTTTTTGTGATTAGAGCTTTGCTGTTATCTACATTTCAAAGAGCTGCCAACATTTGAGAGATAACTAACCCCGCATAATCCCTGTCAATGGCTCTCGCAGCACCATCTCACCGCTGAGTGCCTCAGTGCTGCACTCAGACACTGTTATTTAGTCTAATCATTGCCATTGCGTATTGTATATATCATAAGTCATGTTTTAGCTTTTAGGTTCTCTAGCATTGAAGAATAATTACAAGATCTTGGCTGAGAGGAGCTGCCTATCACGTTGCTCTTCGATGAGAGTTTTATTTTGGAGTTGAAGGCTGTATTTACCTGCTGCCTGAGAGCAGAGCCACTGCTTGCAGTCCAGACTTAGTCTCCAATTTCTTTTTTCAGTTCATGTCCTCCCCTGTGAAGAGTGAATATTTAATAAGATGAATTATTATAAAACATAATTTGTAGTTACATTTACTTTTTTCAACAAGTACTCCATGCTTTTTGGAGAAAAAAAAAGTGACAAAACATGACAAACACAAATGCATCCATCCATTAATTTTTTTTTTAACCTACTTTTCTATTCAGGGTCACTGGGTGAGAGGTGGAGGACATCCCGGACAGGTCACAAGTTCATCACCTGTTCACATAGAGACAAACGAGACAAACCAGTCAAGTTCTCTTTCACAATTTAGAATTAACAATGTGCATGATTTGAAAAAAAATAATTAAGATTAAAAACTATAAAAAATGTTGGCAAGAAAACAGCATAACTGTCATTTATAATTTCTTTCTTGAGGTTTGTTGACATACGGAAGTTTATGAACAAGAATTGATTGCAGCATTCTTATATATTTGACTCTTGTCTCCTGCGATGTTACCATGCCAAGATCTAATTGGTTTTCCAAAGTCTTTTGAATAAAAATAAGATAAAGAAAAGTAGTTGAATAGTCTTTATTGTTTTTTTATTATTATTATTGTTATTTGTTTGTTTGTTTGTTTTTTCTTTTGTTAGTAGAATCAAGAATTAAACAAGACTATTTACCATTTTGTAAGCTATTTTTGTCATATCTATTTTGGAGGAGGTGGGTAGAAATGCATCTTTTCATGGATGTCAGTGAAACGATTTAGCTGGAGTGTCACAGAGGTGACTATTTGCATCCCATTCATGTCCATACTGCATATGCATCAAACAGGAAGCATTTCAAGAAATCTCTGTAAAATGACTTTGATTCATGTCTTTTTACTCAGGAATATTAGATTTGTCATGACCCTAAAATCATCCAATATTCCATTTTTTCCCATCAACCACCATTTAAATATTTCTTTCATTTGTGTGTATGTGTGAGTCTATTTCGCCTTCCAAAGGGGTGACACATTGTAAGCCATAAGGATACAGTTGTTAAATTTTCATGATTTCTCACAGGAATACCTAATTAAGTGACGCTCCTTTGAGTTTCATTCAGTCATGTGCTTGGACAGAATGTAGGTAGGCACTGGCCCCTATGGGCTACCATCTGTAAAGCAAAGCTGCAAATAAAAAATAAAATAAAAGCCTATACTGTATGTTTTCTGTTTCTGTAAGGGGGTGGGGTGTAGGGGGGCAGAGGAGTCCAACTCTCCTGCGTGATGCACATCTGAATACAAGTTGGTCTGTGCAAAACGCGCTGCAAATTATGAGTGACTCAGGGGAACAAGCTGCAGGTCGTGTGTGAACGCACTATAGGTGCACAGGCACGCGGTCACACAAAACACGAGCTCCTAATGAGAGGAGCATGCACAGCAGACACAAACAAGCAGGCACACCTGTTTTTTTTAATAACACCTGCTCCGTCTACCAGCTGCTGACAAATGACCTCTTGTTTGATCGTTTAAGTTGATTTCGGTTCTTGTCAAAGACGAGCTCCAGAAATGTACTAGTCCATTGGCTGTAGTGAGTGCTCTGACCGTGGGTGACACGCAGGGGGGAGTGGTAGGGGGGAGGGTGCGCTCGGTTCTGCTCAATGCAGGACGCAGGAGACAGTCGCTCTCCAAGGTGCTGAAAGTCGGAGCGCTCCATCCTCAGTCTCTCGCCTCTTGGCGATGAACCTCGACTGCAGAATCCAGTGACGACCTGCTTCAAACGTCCCTGCTAAAAATCCACACTTTTTCCATTTCTGGATTTTTTTTTCTTTTCTTTTTTTTTTTTTTTACTTGGATGTATACGTGCAACAAACCCGACATTTACCTGCATCATCTGGAAATACCAAACGGACTCTGGATTCTAGGGGGACGCTACAGATGATTTGTCTTGCCGTCTTTTCGGTCTTCTTTTCTCCCCTGCCTGCGCCGTGTGCTGCCGAACTGCAACATTGTCTCAGAAAGGTAAGTCGGATGAGGATAATCACAGAGAAGACCTACTTTTTCCGTGGATGTCATTTTGCTTGAGCTGGAAGGAGCGAAGCAGGAGGCTGCTCATTTATTGCCTTTAAGCCCATAATCTAGGACTCAAAGGGGGGGGGGAATACATTATCCTTTGGAACCTGGTGAATTTATCGCGTGGATTGAGGGAAGTTTGCAACGACCAAGGCGACTATCTGTGATCTGTTCCAACCCTCTGCATGCTGGCTTTTACACTGAGAGGATATCACCCAATTTCACCGCGGTGAGTTTGCCTTATCACTGAAATCCATCATCTCTCCAAAATAACACCTTTAAATCTCCAAATAAAAAGAAGATTTCAAGCTTCTTTTTTTTATGCAGCCTGTAGGGGTTTGTTGGTGGTTCCCATGCATGCGGGGTTAAATAAATGCGCATTTGCCAATGTTTCCGGGCATTTGCGTATTAAAGGTCTGATTTATTGCTGCAGATAAACACAATGCATCCAAAAGATTTGGTTTAATCACTCTTTTCAATGAAATGTGACATATTTACTAGAGCTACCTGTTGTCTTTGGTCCGCCTCATAAAGTTTTCCAATGCAGCATCTATCGGGTCGGCCTACACTGAAAGAAAATAAACTGTATCCCCTCCAGTGTTACTGTTCGGATCCATGTTTCTATTCTGCTGTTTTGCATGTTGCAGTCATTTGCATGCATGTTACATAAACCTGTTGAGGAGGCAAAGCTGCAGAATCATATGAACTTGTTGCAGGAAGAAAAAAAAGTAAATTTTAAGGTGAGAATACTAAACATCTGCAGTGGAATTATCCTCCATGGTGTCATTTATTCTGTTTCCCCTCCTATACTGCAGACCATACATGATGATGATGATGGGGGTGCTGATAGTAAAGAGCTGGACGGATCGGCAGAGGATATCCGGAGCTTAGAAGAAAAAAAAATGCCATCCACGCGTTTGTGTTGAACGTGGATGTTGTGATGCCGCGGGGAAGGATGCGCCCTCACCTCTCGGCCGCCTCCGTCCTCCTCCTGGCCCTGATGAGCGTGGCGTCTGCGGCCACCGTGGGGAACCCGGAGGATTACACCGCGGACGAGGCTGAGCGCACCGCCGCCGACAACATGGTCTTCGACGACTACCGGGGCAAAGGCTGCGTGGACGACAGCGGATTCGTGTACAAACTGGGGGAGCGCTTCTATCCTGGACACTCGAACTGCCCGTGCGTGTGCACAGAGGACGGGCCCGTGTGCGACCAGCCCGAGTGCCCAAAACTGCACCCCAAGTGCACAAAAGTGGAGCACAATGGATGCTGCCCCGAGTGCAAAGAGGTGAAAAACTTTTGCGAGTATCGAGGGAAAACGTATAAAATACTGGAAGAATTCAAGGTAAGACATTTGAAGATTTACAAAGGATTTAAAGACATATCTGTAAATTCAATGCATAAATCGAGCATTTGATGAGCACTCATTGAAAGTCTAGTTTTGAGTTGTAATTATTCTGAATCATTAAAACAAAAGGCCTAATATTTCTTGAAGCAATGCATATCTCCCGCCACCTTCCATGCCAGAGTTTTGAACTACAATCATCTCATAAATGGTTTTGGTCAAATCTTGTAAATGACCTCTCATGCATAGATAATAGCTACTACCATTTAAAAAGTATTAGTATCTGCAAATTGACTAAATTAGACCCATTTTTGTGAAGACTAATGTCAATTTGTTGTACCAGCCCTTTAATTGGGTTGACTCAAAATTAATTGCAGGCAGTTCTGAGAGTTCCACACTAAACATTATTGCTCATTGATAGAAAAAAAAATAATCCATAGACATTATATTTTTTTATAATAATCCCCTATGAACATCATCAAATCACTGTCATGATATGGGGGCCAGCCATGGCACAGGCAGTGTAGGCAAATCTTGGGGAGACCACAAATGGGGCACAACAAAAAATACATGTATATGACTTTTTATCACAGTATACTTTATTTAGTCTGTAGATAATCACTAAGTACTAATGTACTGTTCTGTGGGTTTCTCAGCCTGCTTACTACATGAGGTGTTATGGTGCAGAGGACATTTTGTGAAAAAAAGCATCATGTGATGTAATCAAGACTAACACATGGTGCTCAGTGAAGACTAAATAGATAATGTACATTTTAGTTATGATCTCAGATAAGTTCAGGTTTGCAGTCTTCTACCTTCATAAAATACTGATTTTATGTTGCTCTACTAATCCAAAGAATTTACTAAAATGCTCTTTAAATGACTGGACAATGCATAGTTTTGAGTAAATATTTTACAAAATTTACCAGACAGTGTTTGCCAACCTGACAGCAAATGTTGGCAGGTATGAGGTAGCCTTCGGGTACTCTGTTTCAAATGAATTACATTGTTAACTAATTTAGATAAAAAGACTAATATCAAAGACAAAACAATATATTTTGGTAAGTGACTGTATTTAAATTGGCAGTGAGATTTAGAAAATTGCACAGGGGGGACCACCTTAAAGATTGCCTAGGGTGCAAAATTGGCTTGTTATGTTAATTTTATGTTAATATTATGTTAGTGTTATGTTAATGTTATGTTAGTGTTATGTTAATACCAACAGCTGTCTTTAAGCAACTTGTTAGTGAAGATACAACATACACAAAAATGTTTGATTTATATGTGTTTCAATTAGTTTTGTTCTACAACTTGTTGCCAGTAGTCCCCTGTGATAATGTGTGGCTTGAAAGAAAAAGGTCACTTGAATTAGTCATGCCTTGGATTCAGATTAATCCTTATACTATAAAAATATCACTGGGCTGTGTTTATTGGCCAAGGGCTCCAAGATGGCTGCCTCCCAGATTGATGTCATCCCTCCCCTCACTGCTTCATCAGCTCAACATTTAGCCAGCATTACCCAACTGGCAGACGCTAAAACAGTTTTTTTTTAATCTGCTGATTTGTGGACACTGGGTGATCACTCTTACAGAATGGTTTCCAGCCATCAGACCAGTGTCAGCAGTTGTTTTGGAGCGTGGCAGCGCTGTCTGATTATAAATGACACTATAGGGGCATGACAACTACAGTCTGTGTGTAAACTGTTGCTGCCCATGAGGAGACCTCCTAATTTGGATTTGCCACAAGCAGACAGACGCTGCAAGTGATTTAAATAAGCACTGACACAACGTGGCCTAAAACAAGGAGCTCTATGCTTATTCATGAATTGTATTCATGTCTGTGCAGATAAATCAGGAAGGATGTATGCATTCAGTACGATTCAGTCTGCCAAATACAACAATCGCACAATGGATGCACATTTTAAACACCATTGTTGCAATCTGAATTAGAATAATTAGAATCAATTAACAGACTTTATCTATTTGTACAGTGTTGTTTATTTGCAGTAGCCCTGAAATCCTCCTGTTCTGGATTTAAAACAGCTTGTTTCTATCTTTACTGAAAATGCATGTCTAAGGGAAAAAATAAAACAAACTTTGCTTTCATAATTCTAATACCAAACCACAGTTTTGTTTCCTGCTTTTTTTAAACGATAATTTTAGATGCCAAACCCAACAGGGACTCAGTCAGCTATTGATTCTTATAAGAAGATGTAATATTGATTTATTTTAATATTATGAGCCAGTAAGGAGCTTCTGTGTATGTGTGTTATTGACAAATATGCATAAACAGTGTACAGGTAGAGAAGTGGGATACAGCTTTCTTTAAGACACCTAAACCAGTTCTACAATTTTAAACCAAAATGTCTGCCAAACAGGTTTCTTGTTCACAAATTAAAAAAAAACAGGAGCACAGGTTGTCACTTATGCAAGCAGCTTATGTCATCGCTTCACCTACACACTCATCAGCTTTAGATAAGCATCTTATTATATTGTGATTTCAAGGATTAATTATGTTACAAGCAATCGAGGAGGTGAGGTGAGAGTTTTCGAGCTGTGACTGTGGCATTAAAGAGCTTTACAGTCCAAGTCTGATTGAGCAAACGGTCATCACAGCATGAATAAGAGACCCACATACAGGCTTACAAGTAGGTGGATGTGAGGCGGAATTACCAAATTAAATGACTAAAAATGAAAGCAGTGCAATGGCAACCAGTTGAGGAAAACAAGCGCAGCACATGCCACAAACTACAACTTACAAAGAGCACAACAAAGATTACATGAGAAAATATCAGCACAAATAAAAAAATGAGAATAAATATTGTAAACTGAAGGAATTAGAACATAAGCAGCAGCTACTTAGCAAGTGAGAAAGGGAAGAATAAGCATAATAAGACAACTAGCACAAATACAAAAATAACATAAATTTAAATTAAATAAACCAGAAGTAGCATGATAAACATACTTTCATTAGTTATCACTTTTTTTGCAACATTAGTTATGAGCAGAAAATGACTTGTAAAATGTACAAAATTTACATTTATCAGGTCCAGCCTGCAAGTCAGTATGTTCCTATTATTTTTTTATTTATTATTAGGCAAACATGTAGTAGGCTTTTTTATTAGCCGACCAAAAAGTCTGTGTTTTAAAGATTATGTTTCTTTAGTGGGGCATTATGTCAGTGCTTAAAATAATTTACTGGTAAGGATTTAGTAAAAAAAAAAAAAATCAACTCATGCTTGCCATGTTTCTTCCACTAAATATTGTTTCTGGTTAATAACTAATTCAAAAGAGGTATTAGTCCAACAATTGTCATATTTTAGTTTTAGCTCTTTTGCACACTGAACAATTGCATTAAAATGGATGCAGTGCTGCCTTTAATGAACAAGATCAGTCCATTTAATGTAATTTAAATGTATGTGCTTAATCTGTACTGATCAGTGTATTTGCATGTCAGACAGAAGCTAGCTGAGTCCTGCATTATGATGCAAGTCCACAGATTTATAACTGCATAAACCACAGTTAGATGTGAGATCAAGTTCATCAGTGGAGCACCTCAGCACCATGGTAACCTTAATCAAAAGGCCACAAATTAATGAAGCGCTTCCACATATTAAGGGTAAAAACAGTTTTAATGGATTAATACATTTAAAATATTATGATGAATGTGAGGAGAGAAGAAAGCTGAGATCAAGAAGGATGATGTCATCCTCTTCCATCATAAAATAAACTGTATCATCTTCATCTGCTTTGAGAAGGGTGGGTCTCTTCAATAAAAACATAAAAGCGTGGAACCCTGCAGTGTTGAAGGAACTTAAAGGGCAGAAGTAGCTGCTGTGCAGACTCCTGTTTAGGGAGGCAGACAGGTAACCTTTAGTTTCGGTGTCATTAGCATTTCATGCAATGATTTTGTTGCATTGGGCAGATGTATACATTCATATTCAGCAGGAGATTACTGAAACCAAACAAAGATTCACAGCATTGCAGAAAGGTAGAAATAAAGAAACTATTTGTTTAGAGCTCAGCTCTGAATTTAACTAAAAAGTCTTTTATTTATTTCTGCTTACTGAAAACACCATTATGCAGTTGGTCCAGTCAAGAATCATGTGAATAGAGTATACAGTCATTATCATGCAGGTGAAACTGGGCATCCACTCAGCAGAAAGCTGCTGACAACAGTGGAAAGTCAGCTTGTCTTCCGTTGAATCCAATATACAGGTATATCTTGTGCACCAGCCTCCTAAAAAATCAGTATGTCCTACATTTTTCAGTATGAACCACTACACTCAAATGCATTAACTTTTAAAATAGAATTCTTGTGTAGATTAAGCATAAGTAGATTCAGTATTGCTCACAGTTTTGAATTATTCTGCTATTAAATAGTCAAGCCTGTAAACCTTACTATGCGTGTCACCTTGAGGATTTCTAATCAAATGACGAAACGTCTGGTCTGTCCAATTTGGTCACAGCTGCATCCGTGACTTTTAAGCTGCTGAAATCAAGAAAAAAGGATATTTGAGCTGTCCGTGCGAGAATGTAACATTAAAGCATGTAGATGGGTTTAAAAATGCCATTTAAGATCTCCTGCAGTTGTGTGGATGCAAAGCTAAAGTAACAAAAGAAAAATAAAAAAAAATACACATTTACGTAATACAGTTTTATTTTCACATGTACAGAACCATAGCTTTACTTAAGGTACTAGAACTTTTAAACCAAATATGTGATTTATATGTAAGTGATTTCAGCTTGCAAAAATAAAAATGGAAAATTGAAAAATATAAATGAATACCTGACATGATATTTAGCTATCAAAATAATTCGAACTATCAATAAATGGAATGTGCTGAATGTCATGAAAATAACACTATTAATGCTTGAATTTTCAGCCTTTTAGTTTTTTTTTCAAATCCTGTAAAACAAGTATAGCTCAGTGCAGATCAGTTAGATTTATATTGATCATTACATTGATCTGAAAGCTTCTTAATGCTTTGACTCTAGGATCAATAGAGAAATTAAGTATTTTTGTTTGATTTCTTTTTCTCCTAATTTTTAACTGTTCTGTCAATACAACAAAGGTCAATCTGAGTATTTATGTGCTGTAGTTTTAAAAGTATATTGTAAAACCATATACACAGAATAAAGAGTATAGAGTTGAAGTAGCTTGCACGCACCCTCAAACAAAGCTGCCCACACATTACTTATGACAATAGTTATAACTCTTGCTTTTCAAAAATGTTAAAGAAAGAACAGAAACAAAAAATGATTGCAGAAATTGATTTTCTGATCCAATTTGCCAGAGGCAACAATGGAGCCAGCGAGTGCAAACAAGTTGGCTACAGTGAATGTTTTGTTTGCTTAAAATTAATTGCATTTGTCGTCAGAGGGTTTTAAGCAAAAAAGAAAATCTTCTCAGTTCAAATCTTTCCTCTTTTCTATATTCCACTGACCTGGTAAAATGTTGTTTTTAGTTGCACAGTGACAGCGTTCAGTTCAACTGTCAAGCTGCAACTCCTGTTAACTGCATGGGTGAGTTTCCTGTGACCTTATTGTCCAGCCTAAAAGTTTTGCCATTTCCATTTGACTCCCCTGAAGGTTATATGAGTATTCATCACCTCCCTGCCCTGTTTCCATTTGTCTAAGTGTGGGGATGAAAAGCATGTCAGTCGATTCATCCTAATACCCAGCCTAGGACAACAGGGGGCTTTTCGGCACCAAAAAAATTTGACAGCACATGTAAACCCGATGCTACTGCTCCAGTTTCTTTTGTAAGTCTGGGCTAAAGCATGGGTGATCCCCTTCACGGCAAACCTCGTGGAAAAAAAGGAAGTTGCCAGAAGCATCAGCCCTGCAGACTCCACAGAGATGGATTTCCTGCAGATTTTCATGGGTGCATGTAGTTGTTCTTATCAAATTACATATTTAACACAATATTCCTTTTGAGGCATCTCTGCATTTGCAGGCATCTACCTGAGCTGTTTTACACACCAGCTTAGCGGATTAGCGAACGGAGAAATTCCGCAGCTGCTTTGAATTGGTTTCTTTTTAAAGGCCATTTGTGATGGTGAATAAACACAGCTGCCTGAAACAGGCTGTCCACTAGTTTGTTATTAAATACATCATGGGTAAACCGAAAGACACTAACACACTGGAACAAAACATGATACTATAGTAACTATGTTAAGTAACTAAAAACAAATTACGTTTTCAACAATATTAGATATCTCATTCTGAAATTTCAACAAGTTTGATAAAAACACATAGTTGATCATTTTTAGTAATACAAACATTTTTGATTGTATTAGACCAGGTAACTAATAACAGCCATTTATTTAGATTTTTGTATAAACATAGGTTTTCCAGCATTTCAGAATTTGCCAATTTTCAAGAATTTACAGCTTGTTGTAATTCCTTATCCGCACTGAAAAGGGAGAATTACAATCAGTCTATTTTCCGAGGCTTTCTCCTACATAAGCACATCATTGTTGGTCATCTCTGTTCTCATTTGTTTGTTTGACTGACCTCCTACACCTTTAGTGGAGGAGCTGTGTGCCTACATGATGCTAAGTAAACAGAAAAGTCTTTTTATGCCATAATGGGAATGTCGTTTAACACGAGGTTGGCTGGTTTAAGCTAGTTTGTGTGTTTGAAGTTTCAGCTCAGGGTGATGCAGACGGATAATTTTCAGTACATGTCAGATGCATGTACACTAAATCTATGTTTGCTAAAATGCATCTGCACAGAAAAATAAAAATAAAATGTATGTACTTTTTTTATCCACTGTAAATATGATAAAAACCCTAATGGTTGTGTTTAAAGTAAGAGACATTTGCTTTTATTGAAGCATTTTTCTATAATATCTTTTTTACCATGATTAATTTGAAAAAGGAAGTTTAGGGTCACACATGGGTAGCCTTTTACCTTCAGAGTAGTGTTTTGCTTCAAACCATCAGGCTACACCCTCAGTTGTTTGTTGTATAGTTTTCTTTCTGTCTTTCAGTTTGTTTCATCTTGGATTTGTAGTTTTTAGCAGTGAAAGCTAGTTTAACTATGCTGCCTGCTAACCCCTACTCAATCTGTGCCCCATCTGAACAATCCTTATAAAAAAAAACATTTGGTTTTCAACTTTGCTGTCACCCACAGCAGTTACAGTCCAATTTAAAAACTCTTCTGTATTGCTACATTACTAAACTCCATTTCTTTAAAGCAGCTGTCCTAAATTCACTGTTCAAACTAAACACTTTTTGGGGAAAAATTGTGCAATTTTCACTGAGTGACACACAAATTGCAGATATCATCTTATTTTTCTGCAAATACATTCTTACACAATTTGCACTTTGATGGGCTCGGTGACCAAAAGGTAGCAGAAGTAAAACTTATTTAGAGCACAGAAGTAGAATATACTCAATGATGCACTAAAAAAATCCACTTTGAACTTATTCAGAAAGCATGTTAGTGAAATTTGAAACCAAAAGAAGATAAACCAAGATTATAAATTCAGTCAAAATGGTGCAACTGTGAATAAATAGTTTTGATCATGACATCAAGGCAAATGTAATTGTTTTCATCTCCAGATTCTTTCATCGTGTTCTACAAATAAAACAGGGTGTTACAATAGGAGTATTTACATGACAGCATGTTTTTTTTATTTTATTTTTGTTTTTCTACAGCACTTAACAGCAACACATATTTCAAAAGGATTCTATATTTATATTTGTGGCTAAAGCTTAGTTTAAATTAATTAATTAAGGGGAGAAGTAGAGGCTCAAAACATGTTAACTCTTATAACATTTTATCTTATATTTTTTATGATTTATTTATTTATTTATATTCTTTCTTTAATGTGCAGCAAGATTATGGCATCCTGGCATCCTGTGTATTTTTGTTTAGAACATCACTTTCAACTGTGAAACCGAACAGCAACTACATGTCTGTGTTCCACCTTTTTTTTTTTTTTTGCTTAACACAGCAGAGGATTTTGTTTCTTTCATTGTAGCGCAATGTCTATGACTGACAGCCCAATATGAGAGAAATGCTCTTTCAAGCCATGAAATCACCCTGTGGTGACACAGGTGTTAACTGTTGTCAGTGCTGAAGCCAGGAAACCAGAGGCACAAATTCCTGCCGATAGAGAACACGCACCATGTTGTAGACATGTCACCAGAGAAACTTACATTTTATATAACTTCATTACTGTAGTTCTAATTTTAGTTATCACATTCTGAGATATGAGATGAATAGAAAGATGTGGCAGTGTGGGACTGAGAAGTGGAAATGACAATGGAGAAGTTTGTCTCTGAATGTATGTAATTGTTTTTTTTAACGTTTTGTTCATTTTTTGCTAGGAGCTACTTGAACTCTGTGATTTCCATTGATGTACAGTGTGGGGACTCTTTAGCCTTTTGATTCAAATGTGCTTTTTTAACAATCTGATCTGAAACTATTGTTTGACTTCAAATAGAGAGAACACTATTTTATAGAAATAGTTTGACTCTCTGTAAAGAGGAAAAAGGTTTTAAAACTGTGCGTGAGAATTAAGTTTTGGGTTTCTGCAACAAAATCTGGTAACGAGGATATTTTACTCATTTAGAGCTAAATTATACACATGTAAGCTTGTGAATCAGTCATTATGATCTGTAATCTTATTAGGTTTATATTGTCAATTAATTTTTTACATTTTTAGTTCTGTGGACATCTGTTTATCTGTATTTCTTTCTTTCTACCCATAAAGTATGCGTGTGGGAGAGAGAGGGAGAGAGAGAATGAGAGTGTTTATATATATATATATACATGATTTTAGACAACCAATTAGACAGCATTTTTGTATTAATTAAAATCAATACTAATGTAACGAATTCATCCAAAATACAATGAAATAGCTTGCCTGATAAGTTTTTTGCTGCAGACAAAGAATTTTAACTCAACTACTTTGTGTGTGTTAGTAAAATGAAAGAAAGCTTTCTGTTTTATTTTTTGTTTGCCAGGATAGGATAAATTACTGTTTATTTTTAAATGATGTCGAACTGGGCTTGCCAGAATATTGCAGACATTGCCCACAGTAATTTCACTGAATGGTAACTGGAGCAGTATCTGCATTCAGACACACTGGAAAAATGTGACACAATATTCAAAATCAGCACTTATTTCAAAACAAAGACAGCAGACTGTGAGACACCAGCTGAGCTCTCAGTTGATCCAGACAAACAACAGATTGGTCACTTTTAAGAGGCTGAAAATGCCTGAAAATATTCTCTGACTATTTTGTTTTGAAAGTAAAATGGTACGATTTTAAACAGCTTATTACATCTCAAATAAAGTAGATTTGTTTAGTTCTTTAACAAGCTCCTCATAGACATTAACCCGCATATCAAAAACATAAAACATGTTTGTCTAATACAAAGTATTTGTACACTTTGGAGCAGAATTTTCTGCAAGCCTGCTGCTGAGATACCCTCTAAAGGCTATTTACCACAATGAGCAGAAAGAAAATATAATATGATGAACAGTTGACCTTTAGAGACTTGGAGACAGTTTGTATTTTTCCACCCAATGTAATTGCATTACAGTTCATTTTCTGGTCAAGTGACTTTGGAAAGATAAAGTCAAAAAAGAGGCAGCAGCACAGCAGTGATTTACATGTTGCAGAGGTGGTAAGATAAGACTTTGAACTGTTTCCTGAGGCAATTTAATGCAGAATACAGCAAATGGAAAATATTAACGCTTTAAAGACTTTCATTGGTGCTCTTTTTTGCAGAATGCAGGCTTCATCCAAATCTGCTTATCGGCTGTTAAAATAAAAGCGCTTAAATAATGATGGGGTTGTAAATAATTAACTATGTTCCGTGTTTAGCAAGACAAGACATTACTTCTATGGTAGAGACAATTTAGGACACAAACTGGTTCTTTCTGTTGTTTTAACGTGCACACACATTCAGGTGAAACCAAGTGAATCATCTGACCCAGATTCTGTGTCTCTCCTCCCCTCTCTGTCCACAGCCGTCGCCCTGTGAATGGTGCCGCTGCGAACCAAATAATGAGGTACACTGTGTGGTGTCAGACTGCGCCGTCCCAGAGTGTGTCAACCCTGTGTACGAGCCGGAGCAGTGCTGCCCCATCTGTAAAAACGGTAAACACACATTTCCTTTGCGAGTCAGTGTGTAATTCTTTTAGCGTGATTACCTTTTTTATTAAACCATCGACAAAAAGTTTGTAGATTTGAGATCTGTGTCTTTGAAAGATGGGGATGTCATTAATGATTTAGGTATTAAAATGATTGCATTTGGCCCGTTAGACATTAATGAGCAGTACTAGTTTTAATTATAAATGACACACTAAGCAGAGTAAACATTAGCCCATTGATTAAAGACATGGGAGGAAGAACTAATGGGTCCTTAGAGGGCTTTTTATCTCCAAGTGCCCTGGTGCCCTTGTCACACACAGCCAATCCCTAAATTAGAACTATAGGTTTCCAATGGTTCATTGACTATTTACAAGGTGAGATGGGTGGCTTCCCTTTGCAAGTAGCAGTCCTGTGGGACAGATTGAGCTTTAATACCTGCATATCTGCCATATGAAGCTGTATTGAATGATCAGTAACAAAGAGCCTAAACAGAATGCTCCATTCTTAAACATGCTACATGTGCACAAATATGAACCTAATAATCATATTTTGTTGATCTCTTGCTATGATGTCTGTCACTGTCATTAAAAGTTCATTTTTTTCTTAAAGCATAACTTGAAACATTTAGTTTTTTGATTAAAACTGCCGGCCTCAAAGTTATTTCAACACCTACGTCTACATTTTCTTTTGCATTAGGTCTTTATTTTCTGTTGTGCATACCTAACCGCTTTTATTTCAAGACATTCTTGCACAATAGAAAAAAAAAAACAGTAACATGACTGCAGAAACTGCTTGAATAGACCTAATCCTGTCTGACAGGACCCAATGACACCCTTGGCATTTCAGGGAAAGCCTGCTGTTTCTAGGTGCCCCAAGGGTCTCTGGTTAAAGCCTGAGACAGACATAAATCTCTGGAAGAGGGAATGGCTTAGGACTGTGAGGGCAGGACAAAGAGGGAATGATGTTTAACACATACGTTTGGCTGGAGAACAAATGACAGGAGAAAGAAAACAGCCACGTGTTTCAGTCAAGCATGCAGCCAAAGTATTTTTTTCTTCAAATGAGTGCACAATAGAAGTTAGATTTAATGCTTTTATTAATTATTCTTTATTATGTGGTTTTGATTCTGCATATTTTGTTGCTGCTTTTTAATACATGTTCAATCCAGTCCTTTGAACATTTGAAAAATGATTAGATTCTTTGTTACATATGTCATCTAAATCTAATGATCTTTTAAGAAAAAAGAAAGCAGAACCTAAAGAGATTCACCAACATTTTGTCAACAAAACTCTTTAAACCCTTTTAACCAGGGATTCATCTCAGCGAATCAATTTGTTCCCATTTTTACCAGCAAGGTGATTCAAAGCTGACCTGTGTTAGTTCTCTGTTCAGTGTTTTAGTTTTTTTTTTTTCTTTTGTCTTAACAGC
Organism: Cynodonichthys magdalenae; assembly: GCA_031762555.1. Lineage (NCBI taxonomy): Eukaryota > Metazoa > Chordata > Actinopteri > Cyprinodontiformes > Rivulidae > Cynodonichthys > Cynodonichthys magdalenae. Next base: position 10,336,458 of record JARVJO010000061.1, read on the forward strand.
ATCAGTTCTACAAAATAAAGCTTTTTTTTTAGGTCATGACCTTTTCTTTGTCTTTTTCTCGTTCAGTTTTTTCATTGACTGTAAAATTATTTCAGAACAGCATGTGTTTAAAAAAAAAAGATATTTAGCAAGTCTGCAGACCTATTCCTCAAGACAATTTTAGAAATGTTTTATTAAAATATGTTCAAGTGAAAAACAAAACAAAACAAAAAAGAAAAGAAAGAAGAAAGATAGGTTTGTAATTTTGCTCTGGAACTCTAAAGACAAAAGCAGTTTGTCTTGATCCCTGAGGGGCACCTTGGTCGGAGATCTTGAAATAACTAGTTTGTCTTTTGGGTTTTTATTTTCTTGTTTAAGCAACAAAGGGTGACTGGATTTCTTTACTGTGTTCTTTGAATGATGAATGATCCTCTTCTATAGAGTTTCCCCAATTTTAAACTGAAAAAGTCCAAAATTAAAAAATAAAATAAATGATTTTGCAGAAAGGGGAATGAGACCACCCTTATGTCGATCAGTAGCTTTTTATTTTATATATTTTTTTCAGGCTGGCATATTGTTTGTTTGTTTATTTATTTGTTTCTGAATGTATCTATGAAGGACCAAACTGACATAATTAAAATTAAAAACAGAAATATATAAATGACCCAATAAATTAATAAATATACACTTAAAATGCACCATTATTTAAAAAAAGAGGACTATATCTCATGCTTAATAATTTGATTGACCATCATATTTATTTGTCCAGCTCAGTTCCAACACACACACACATATACAT
>JARVJO010000061.1:10337335-10350596 GCA_031762555.1 Cynodonichthys magdalenae
TTTATAAGCTAGGTGTCGCATTCAAAACAGTTTGACGTGAACTCGGCGGACAGTTTATTGTGCGACACCGCGGACGCGGACGTAAAAAGTTGATCTCAGCGCGGACCAGTCCGGCGGACGGCCGCTTTAAGTCCGCATTGAGTCCACGCGGACCCCCGCGGAGCGAAGTACGCCCGAGTATGTTGGGGCCTTTAGAATCAAGCATTTTTGTTCCTCATTAAATAAATATTTCACAACAAAAATTTATCAGAACAAATCATGTTGCACACACTTAAATGTTGTGTGCCCTCTAATTGTTTTGAGTCTAATTTATCTCAATATAGATGTGTTTTATAATTAAAAACTTTGAATGAAAAAACGAGCTTAGTGCACCTATGCTGAAATGTATCAAAATTCATAGAATTTGGTATATTTCTCTACATAAATGTTACAATTTTAAGAAATCGCTACATGATTAGATACTAATTATGTAAAGAAAATATGGTTAATTTAACAAACAAAAACATGGTTTAAAGAAACATAAGCCTCTTTCATAAGTCAAATCTGCGTTATCGCCGCACAGACCTGTCCGGCTTTAATCCCCCCGGGTCATTCATAAGATCACAGGTGAAGGCGGGCAGGGCCCCCTCACATGAACGCGTTCATAAATGAAGCAGCAGCACGGATCCAAAAGAGGCGTGGAGCAGAACTCGGCTGGGCTGAAGTGGAGCGACTTAATTATTGTGGGACAGACGTCTGCTGCCTCGTATCAAACAAAAATAAACTAAATTAACTTACTTTAGTGATTCTGTACGGTTTAATATTTTTAAACCAACTACAAAGTTGCTGTTCTGTGTCATTTTTAATATTCCTTCTGTAATAAATCTGTTTGTTGGTTAGATCCTGTGGTCGCTCACTGATGTCATCAGCTCATTATTATTTTCTGAGCACAGATCCGCGGGTTGCTTTTTCACAAGTGGGTGAGCTGCGCTCGGACCCAGCTCTGATCAGAGGTGAGCTAATTTTACTCGCCTCTTCACCTTCGTGTTTTTTTTGAATGCTCGGAGGAGGACAGAACACGCATCAGACCCGGACTGAGCTGTCTTATGAAAGGGGCTAAAATCTAACTTAACAAAAACGTAGTGGAAAAACAAAATAGATTTCATAGGGGCCTATAAGAATAAGCTCAATCTTTAGGGTTGGGAGCCCAAAGCAACCATTTTTCCTGTCTTGTGGAGCAGATGAAAGGGCCCAAAGACAATGCTACAGACAGTTTTGGACGTTACAATGAAAGGAAAACACAACTGCACACCAGCCTGGGTGTCACTGGAAACACATTATGCATTGGAAACATGAACCCTTATTCTTGTAAGTTTCCTCCTATTGTCACTGCTAACAGCACAGAGATTCTCTACAAGACAACAAGCACTTAGTTCATACACAGAAGTAGTGATGCTCCTGCCACTGTACTGCTCACTTACAGGGATTCCTACTGAAAAACTGCCACGGACTTGATGACATATGTACCCTCCCAATTAATCTTTAGACAGTTTGAGCAGTGGTGGCTGGTCAATGGAGGGAGCTAGGGTGCTGCCCCACCATCATTTTTTGGGACACAAAAAATATAAAAATAAAATAAAATGTTTAGTAAAAATATCTGTATGTTTTGGACGTGTAAGATACATTTTTATATAGTTATTAATTAATGAACTTTCACTTTACTCATGAGTCACGTTTATTTACTACCGGGTAACTCCAGGGCGCAGAAATATTCATCACTGAAGACCAATGTTAACTCCTGGGCATGCGCAGTAAGTCCTCATTGCAAAAGAATAGTGAGTCTCTGGGCGCAGTTGACCTGCAACAAGAACGTGATTTGCATACCGGTGGTGAGTCGACATCTATTCAGTACGATAGGACGAAGCAAACCATTAAACTAATTGAGGAGCTAACAGCTCAGCCAAGTCTCCTAAAACAAAACATTTTTGATGAGAACACACCAGGAGAAGCTTAAAGTAAAAGAAATTGGACCTGATCAATTGGACATGAAGAACAGCAGAAGAAAAGGCATGAAGACAGAGGGAGAGTTTACACTCCATCATTTTCCTGGACCTGGATTAGCAACAAGGCTAAGCTAACCGCTAGTAGCAAAGCTAATGCTTTGTTTTGCTTTTCACTGCCTCGTTTTTTCAAGCAACAGGATTTGATCCAGCATGGATTAAAACAGGTGAGTGAAAAGCTAAAAAACCTTTGCAATGCTTGTTAATCATAGTATATTAAATATATTGTACACTGAACAAAAATATAAACGCCCCATGTCCAATATTGTTGCCATGTGGAGTTAACAACTGTAAATGAGTATTTGCTGACATTTTATTGTACAAAAATAATATTTTTCTTGATTTGTGCATAATTTTTAATCCAACTTGCTGTCAGTGAGCATTACTCAGTGAGTTGTTTTTTACTCAGTGCATGGGTGGGGCATGTCCAGTGGGTGATCAGACAAAATGAGCAACAGCTGGACAATCCTTGGACTGGGAGCAATAAAAGGCCACCCCAAAATGTCAAATTTTGTCACAAGTTATAATGCCTCAGATGTCGCAAGTCATGCGGGAGCGTGCCATTGGCATGTTGGATGCAGAGATGTCAACCACAGCAGTAGCTGCAAGGCTTAATGTCCATTATCGGACCATAGGCCATTTAAGAGTTCATTTCCAACAGACTGGCACAACTGAAAATTGACCTAATCCTCATTGGCCATGTGTGACTACTCCAGCACAAGATCGCCACATCCGGCTCATCAATCAGCGGGATCGGCTAAGACCAGCGTCACACACAGCTGATGAGACTATTGGTCTGCACAACAGTTGCATCACACCTCAGACTGTCCGTTACCACCTACGAGAAGCCAACTTGCATGCTCGTTGCCCTCACCCTGGTCTGGATCTCACTGCTGTGCAGTGTAGGAACCGACTCACATGCGTGAATGCACATACCCGATGGCCCTCGGTACGCTGGAGTGATGTTCATGGATAAATCCAGGTTCCAGTTGTATTGTGCAGATGGAAGACAGCATGTCTGGCGACGCGTGGGTGAACGGTTTGTAGATACAAATGTTATGCCCAGGGTTGCCCATAGAGGTGGTGGCATTATGGTGTGGTCAGGCATCATAGACAGGCATAGGACACCATTGCTCTTCATTGAAGGGAACCTTAATGCACAAAGATATTGGGACGAGATTCTCACCCCAATTGTTGTGCCGTTTGTGCGCCAGTATGACATCACCTTTCAACATAATACCAGACCTCACGTTGCCCGCATCTGCATGGAATTCCTATATTGAAGTTCTGGACTGGCCTGCATATTCGTCAGACATGTCCCAAATAGAGCATCTTTGGAATGTTCTGGATAAGCATGTCCAGGATCGTGTTCCAGTTCCAGGCAAAGTGGGTCAGCTCCGTGTGGCACTCCAGAAGGAATGGAACATTCCACAGGCATTACACTGAGAGACGCAGCTGGTGGACACACAAGATACTGAAAAATCTAATTCCTCAACCCGACCCCTATCATGTAAAAAGGACTATCAATCCACTACAAATGGCCATACCACGATGTTATCAATGCCAATATGAAGATCAGTAATTACTGAAAATATATTTTGAGTTTCCCTATATATTGCATAACCCAAATGTTCATAAAACTCATATTTGACATGGGGCATTTATATTTTTGTTCAATGTATATTATTTGTTGTAACTAAGCTAGAAAAAATGAATAGAGGTCAATGTAATTCTAAATTTAAATGAATTGGTGCATTTTAAGTGTATTAATTTATTTATTGGGCCATTTATATATTTCTGCTTTTAATTTTAATTATGCAAGTTTCAGTCCTCCATATTTATCTGTCCAAATACACTTGGTGTATAAAATCTGAAGCTGACATTGGAATGCTGGAGGCTGCACCCTTTGATTTCAGTGTTGTAGAGTGCAGCCACCATAAATAAGCTCTTAGGGGGGCAGATACAGTGTACGAGGACAAACCAGCTTCTCTACCATTCAACAAACTCAAATATGTATTGAGATCATGCATGTCATGGTAAATTTTATGTGAATGGATTTGTTTAGAGATGCAGTAGAAGCTTACCCTTTACTGATTGCTGTATTTCTACTGGGTTATTCTTGTTAGACACAGTTTTGTGATAAAAAGAAGCACCCAAATTTGGAAAAACAACTTTTTAGAATAAGGTTCAGCTGCATGTTCATACCAAGAAGTCCAACTAAATAATGTAGGAATTTAGTATATAATATAGTTCTGTGTATGAAGTTAATGTATTCCTCAAGAAATGAATTAATGGGTTCCAGTTAAGGACTGATCTGGTAATACTTGAGTCAAATGGGTAATTGTGCTTAGTAGGTATAGTAACAAAAGGGTTTTGGTTTCCTTTATGTCCTTAATTTTTGTTGTCAACATCTCATTATCAAGACACAGCGTTTTAGCTCATCTTTTTTGAGAATGAGCTAAAAAGAGGAATTATTTTGTGAAAACACCAACAGAGAGCAGAACAAAGCACAACAGAAAAGCCCACCAGTGGAAACATTGATATTTGAGCTTCAGTCATTCAGTTGAGCTCAGTTGTTTTTAATTATAAAATAGACTTAAGATCATTCCAAACTTGTTTAATTATTTATTTATTTTGAAAATGATTAGTAGTTTGTTGCTAATTAATCCATTTTCAGTATATTAATGACATAATATGTATAGCTTTATTTTTAAAGAGGTAAAAACACTAAATGTTGAGGAATATTCTCACTTAACAAAATGCTAGTAACCAACAGTTATTAAGCGTTCTTTGCAAGGTGAAAAGAAACTGAAACTGTGACCTTGTGTCTCCAAACCTTTCTGACTGTAAAATTTAACACTTGGCTGCAGCACTGGTCACATTTGTCCCACATCACCCTCTTCTGAGTTTGTCCTGTAACCTGTGCCAGCTGTCTAGAGGCAGATCAATAAGCACTAAGACTTGGCAAGCACTTGCTGGTCTCTCTTGAGCTTAAATTAAAAAGAAATAATTAAAAAAATACATTTATCAGGTCCAAATAAAGGATTGGGATATCTGCGCTAAAACAAAGGTTGAGGGTATCTGGTAGCCAACAGCCTGGTTCTTTTCTTTGTGTAGTTATTTATACCTTTGGATCTAAATAAAAGAAAACTCAAAGCCCTTTAAATCAATCCCTCATGGCGAGTTGTTAGACTGCTGCATAAGTCCTTTGAAACTATTCAAAGAATAGTCCATTTTTGACTTAATTCTTGGAGTGGTATTTTGTGGATTTTCAACTAACAGACAGTTATTGCCTGCAGTAGAGAGCAGTTTAAAGCATGCCTGTTTGGGGAAGGAAGGACAACTTAGTCAGACTGAAGCAAGTTCAAAAATATGTTTCTGCAGTCTCAAAACATGCTGAATCTCAAGCTTTTTTTCTTTTTACAAACTATATTTTAGACACTGTTGTCAGTATTGCATGGGATGGTTATTACATAGAAGACCAAAGCTTGTTGTGAAATGTTTGCAAAATTGAACCTGTTCAATTGTTCAATGTTATCCAATGTAATAATAGTGTTTGACCTATAGCTTTTTTGTTGTTTGTACACACATGGCTTTATTGTTCATTAATATTTAATCATATATATGTTTGTTTCAATTGAGGGGTGGAATTCAGTTGGTCAGTGTACAAAATGTTTTACAAAGCTCAGGTTGACTGCCATTTACACATCTCACACTAAGCTATCTCACACTAAATCAGTTTTATAGGGGTGCCAAAATGTCTACGACTACCGGCCGTGAAGGCTGCTGTGTCTTCAAGAATTATGGTGCATATGGGTTTTTATAACAGGTCATAGAGGAGTCTTGAATCTGGCAGGTTTTACAGAGCTGAAAAGTGAGAGCAATCCCGAGTCATCGTTACACCAAATTGAGCTGCTGATTGCTTCATTTAAATGACTGAAACTAGGAGAATTTCTCGCACCTTCTGGCTCTTGCATCTCAAGAGGTCACGGAAAGAGATGCACGCCCTCAAACCTGCCTCTCTACCTGCTGAGATGATCAAACACATGATTTGTGTTCCAGTGTTACCCAAACACATTTTAGAGTTCAAAAGATCCTACCAACAAGCAGGGCTCCACAAAGGTAAATCCTACTAGGCTTTGAGGATGAAGCAAATGTCAAAATTATTCTGGGGACTTTATTGGTAGAAGTTTGTGCTTGGAAATAAACTATAAGGAGTCTGATGCCCTTTCCATACAGTTGTGAAGTAAATAACATCACCTTCCCTATGTCCCCTTAAAGCAGCTTTCTGCCGCTTCCTCTGTCGTTCTCTGCACTCCAGCCTCTCTGCACTGCCAAGCCAGCGCCTGGCAGGCTTCTCTGCTCACGGTGCATTAGGATGCAAAGCGCTCCTTGTCAAGGGAGAAGGGGAGACTAACAAAAGCGCTTTAGTGTTGCAAAAACAAGCCCATCGGTGCATGCCTGTGAAAAGATCTGTATGTCTGCTCTGACTCCCCTAACTCCCTGCAGCTCCCTGCATCATTCCACAACCCCTCTGAAAAAAAGAGAGGCTCTCTGGAGAGATGAATCCTTTTCTTCTTTTTGTCATCCCTTTTTTTTAACCATCCCTCTACCTTTCTTTCTTCTCTTCCCATGCGGCAGGTCCAAATTGCTTTGCTGGAACAACGATCATCCCAGCCGGAATTGAAGTAAAGGTGGACGACTGCACCATCTGCCGCTGCCACAACGGAGACTGGTGGAAGCCAGCGCAGTGCTTTCGGCGGGAGTGCCTCAACGGCCAGTCGTTGTCATAGAGAGACTCCGCTGGGGATGGGGAATAAGCTCAGGCAAGGCTCTGCCTACTGCGCCATTTTGTATGATTGACAGGGCAGGAGCACAATTCTTACAAAAAAAAAAAAGGAATACAAAAAATAGAGACAGTTTAAAATTGAAGAGATGTTCTCACAAGCATCACACAGATACAAATTTAGCCAGTGTGAGAAGATGATGGAACTTGTCTCACGGCTGTTTCCACCCTGCAGTTGTACTCGCTCTATATATTTTCAAAAGTTGACTCGCTGCTTTCACTCTGAAAGTTTCTAAGCTCCTTGAACTCTTTCCTAACCACTGGCAGTGTTCAGTTGCCCAAGTCAATTTCTGTATGTATGTCATCAGCTTGTTGTAGATGTCTGTCACAACCACAAAGGTGTTGTAAAGTTCCAACAGCAGGAAAAGACGAAACAAGAACAAACCGAAAGCACACTTTACTGCACTTTTTTTCTGCTTGTGCTACGACTGACATTGCAGATGAACTTGAGTTTCACATCACTCTAAGAGCCTGTTTACAAAATGCACATTAAAGTATGTCTTCATAAGACTTTTTAAATCAACATGGCTAATGCTTACCTCTACATGATGCTACGTCTTTTATTTCATTCTAACCCATTTTTTGTCAACATTTCTTTTTAATCTTTTTTTTTTGCTGTTCCATTCCTGTTTACCAGCAGTTCAAAAATAAAAAGTCTGTAACATCATGTGTAGCTGCAGAGTAACTTGGTTAGCAGCCGCTGCATCCTTTGAAGGAGCAAGAACTACACCCAAAGAACTCTGGGCAACCTCTTCCAGACCCAATTGGTTTTATTGTTTTCTCTCTGAGGTCCATATACCCTCCAAAATATCCCCTACTAACTAACTGCTTGAACTTGTTATCAAAGCAGTTAGTGAGCCAAGAGCAGCCCACTTTAATTTTCCTTAATCAGGAGTATTCTGTGATAAATCATCCAGCTGGGTGCTTGGCGCAGCCTGCATGCTGGGCACATTCAGCAAGAAACCAGCAGACAAAAGAAAGGGATCTGCATATGGCTAAATGCATTTAGGCAGCATTCACAAGCGTAACATCCATGTAAAGAAACATGCACAGCATTCATCCACTCTCTCTGGCACAGTATGTTACTCTGCACCCACTGAGGCACTTAAACCTCAAATATAAGCCTTGTTAAGATACAAAGCTCCTACATATACTGCAGCATATGTAACAAAGTTTCATTCTCTCACTTTCTTGAAATATTAGAATGTCTCAGCTGATGTGGCGTCACTAATGTAGTCGAGGCTATAGCATACAGACAGGTTAATGCATTGCTTTGACATTTCTCAGACCAAAGTGGCTGACAAGTGGTCCAGTTCAAATAAAAAAAGCAGCCACCTAGGCCCCATAAACAGGAACATTTTTGAAATGATAAATACTAGTCATTAATTCAAAGGTGAATTTCTGTTAGCTCTCACTATTCATCACCAGAACTTTTTTTTCCCTTTTTTCATTTCTACAAAATCTGTTTCTGTTAACCTTTTAGACCCTATTCCTGTGCAGTGATGGATGAGCTGCTTAATAGCAGCTTCTAGCACTCTGTAATGAGACAGAAATGAACTTAGGATTAAAGACCAATGGCTAAACAGGTGTATTACCTTACAAGGCACTAAAACTAATTTTAGAAAGAACTCATGGTCGAAGTCTACTGCATAGACACAGTGTCTGCGATGAAAAAACAAAACGGGATATAAATTTAGAAAAGTTCCGTCTTAAGAGCAACAATAGAGTTTGTGTCATTTTTATCGTTTAGCTGCAGTGATGTAGTATCTTTCAGGGTGCAAAGACAGACCTAATTTATCTGGTGTGAGGTCTGCAGGCTCATAAAACAAAACTGACACAAATGTGGTTTATCAGTCACAGCCTTGGTGCTCCAGACATTCTGGCATTATTAAAGGAGATTCATTCATCGTAATTACTTTAAATGACACATAATTATTCAACTTATGCTTATATTCAGAAGAAAGGGGGGGAAAAAATCAGGAATTGCTTCATAGAGGGTCACAACAGACAGACTGACGTGAGAGTTGACAGGACTCAAAGGCAACGCTGCCACCACAGATGCCTTATTGCTGCTGTTTCAGATAAGATTCACAAAGCATGGCCTTTGGCATCGCTCAAAATAAATAAGTCAGACTGCTTTAAGTTTGTTTCACCTCGCTTTGCAAGGGTTTACTGTCATGTATTTCCTCCCCAAACTACTCATTGTTTTATCCTAAGACATTCCAGAAACAGCTAGTGGGTTCAACACAAGTACAAGGACAAGTACAGTTCATTCACAGCTGAAACTCAATAGACCTGTTCTGAAACATGCTAGAATTTGATAGAGGTGAAGGAAAAAAGGGAAAAATAATACAAAGTGGCAGATGTGATTTGCAAACTAAAGCTCCTTGAGGCTTACAGCAATGTGACTTTGTACTGATTGTTCTCAAACATGCATTTCCACCGTTTCTGAAGTGCACAACATTTAGCAAACGAAACAGTGAAGAAAGGCTTCTCGTTTTCTTGACTTTGTGAGCTGCTCTCATTGGGTGAAGTGGTTGTCAACAGAAAGTTAAACAGTCGAGGCTTAGAGTAAATGTTCCTCCATGCATCAGAGCTGAGTTGTTATCCAGGCCGCTCTCAGAGAGCAAATAAAACAGTGAATCATATATTTAAAATCTGTTGAGCAGTTAAAGCCAGAGGACTTCAGTTTCACTGCAGCAGATGAGAAGCAGGAATGCAGCAGGTCTGCACGACTGCACATGCTGCACTTTAAGTAAATGTTCTGCTTACACACAGTACATTAACATGCAGCTGTATGTTGTTATTTGACAGAAGAGGCTGTCTTAGAAAAAAAAGAAAGTGATGCTGCACATCTGCTATCATCCACTGTAGGCAGCTCAGTATCCCCCCACAACCAGACCAGAGGGAATTACAGTTCACCTTGCAAATATATGAAAGGACAGATGAGCCATTTAGTTTGTCTTTGTCAACTTTCTGCCAGAAAATATCCTTTTTTTTGTCTGTCTGTAAATGTCCATTCAGATGATTCAATCCATCCTTTCTCCATCATAGCAACCACAAGCTTGTACATGGGCTTCTTGTACAGCTTCACCCACCGCTCACTTTTTCCATGAGACACCAACTTACTGTAGCTGGAAACTATAAAAAGATTGTTTTATTATGCGCTCGTCATTTTTTTTACATTTTTCCTTTCCCTGCAACAAAACTGTTACATAACGTGTGCCTGAAAACCAACACAGATGTGGTAAAGAAAGATTAAAACACTGTTATTATACAATCAATTGTATTATTTTACTTTTTGGGAGCACCAAGGATTTGTTCATGTGTTCCAATAATGTTCCCAACTATGAGCATTTTTGATGATATATAAATTCTTTAGTTTAAAGCTAATTTTAACAACAACAAAAAATTCCAAAACAACCCTTGGTGCTCCATATGTTGTTTATATGTAAATATCTTCAAATGTAAAATGTGTATTCTGAAATTTAAGGTGGAGTAAAACAATGATATTGGAAATAACTTAAATGTGCATTACTCTTTTAAACACACACATATACACATTATATATATATATATATATATATATATATATATATATATATACACACACACACACACACACCCACACACACACACACACACACACACACACACACATACATACACACACAGGGTCTCAGACAGAAAAACATTGAAAAAACTTGATTTAATCAATGTATTGTTACACCCCTACTGGTTTCATATTTGTTCATAACAGAAAAAGATTTTTTGCTGTTATTTGAAAATGAACCATAATCTAAACACGTTCCATCAAAAGGCCTCAGAAAAACAACATTGATCTAACAGTTTGAGTATTTCACAAGTGTTATTGTGAACTTTACGGTCCATTTTAAAAGCTGCCAAGTCTTTAGATCAAGTTTAAAACCTGAAAAAGTCATGCAGGGAAAACACCAGTGAAAGCACACGGAGCAGTTTTCAGCCAGCTTTATTACCGTACTCACTGTGACGTGCACTGAAGGTGGTGCGCAAAACAAAATAAATGTCATTTCCACACGCAAAACTTTACAGTAACTGTTTTACTATCATTGACTTATTTTACATCCATAAAAACAAACTGACTACAGATTGGTATTGTACATGAATATCAACAAAATATTTTTTGTTTGTTTCCAAAGACAAACTATAATGATGAATAAAGCATGACAAAAGTGCCATTTTTAAACAAAAGGAAATAGAAGAAAAGTCCAAGCCCTCAATGTTTATTGTCTGACTGACAAAAGTAAACTAAAACTTGCACTGTGTCAAGCTTTCTGGCTCTCATAACAATTTTATTAAATAAAGACTTTAATGGAAATTTCAAGCAGCTGATCGCAGATAACTGTACTGAATGAATTGATAAGATGAAAAGAAACCAAGACCAGCTGGCTGAGATGAGACTGACTGCACGCTGTGCCATGAGATATAAAAATAAAAACAAAGCAAGAAACATGACTCAGCATTGGATGTTATAAAATATGGCAAGTCTAATAAAAGATAGATTCACCCAAAGTGTCAAACTATCGTTTTATCAACAATTTTTAGCAGGATTTTTCAACCAGTTTTTAAAAAAAAGTTAGATCTTTCTTCACCTGAATATTCAGAATAATCTTTAGAGCAGATGTTTTGCATTTTGCATCTTTTAGCTCACAGCCTACACACACATCCAAATCACACAAACCCTGAATGAGAACCAAACACACACACACACACAAATCTCATTATCCCTGGAAGATCTCTATTTGTTTTGTCCCTTGCTGCCACTTTCCTCACTGTCCTGAGTGCCACGGTAGCCTCGCTGCTCGCGCCTCTCGCGGCACTCCCTGCACTCCCCCTCGTCCTCCCCCTCCTCATCCTCGTGGATGATCTCCACTTCCAGCCGGCCTATGTAAAGTGACACGGCGCAGAGCCAGAAGAGGGCGACGGAGCCCACCACAGCCCCGTGGAGCAGCACAGCTGGCGCCGACAGCAGCATCAGCCTCCGCAGGGTGAAGAGGCTGCCGACGTAGGAGGCGCCGCCGAACGACACGCACACACCGCCCAGGATGAAGAACGCTGAGGAAAAATGGGAACAAAAAAAACTGATTGATGTGGTATTATTGTAAAAGACCCCATTAAGTGTTCTCACAGCTCCCGCTGAGTAAATCTGAGGGATTAGAGCCACTCATTCTCTTAATTAGTCAGATAAAAATAAGAGATTAAAGCAGAATAATTGTGAGAGCTTTTCCTCAATCTTAGGAATACATAAAACTTAAAAATGGGCCATTTCTCTCTCAGATAGAACAACAATAATTCCATCATCATAGTTGGAAAGTTTACTTTTCTGGGGTTTCAAACATCTACACCCATTCGATTAAAAATAAATAAATCAATTCCGATTAAATGATTTATAAATCTCCCATGGAATCTGAGGTAACCATATTAATGGTTAACATCGAAACAAGACCTTGACTTTATTTTTCTCTTGATGTCAGCTGTTGAAATCTTTAAAAATAAAAAGTATTAAAATATAACCTCCTGCTGCTGAAGCAAATCAAAAATGTAGCACACTGTTCTTTGAAATAGATTGATTTTACAAATAAATAAAAAGTTGAGGTATTTTTTTCATTAATTTATAACGCAAAAAAAAAACCTTATTTTTCCCCCAAAAAATGAATTTACTTTTTAAACGCATCTGCAACCTTCTAATTTAGGATCCAGCTGCCTTTAGTTACTTTCAACATATTTCCAACAAACCTGGGAGATGATTTAAAATGTTCTTATGAAATGAGTGAAACAATGTGCAAATAATACAACCACAGTTCAGAAAACGTTAAGAAGTTATGTTAAATGTAATGACTAGAATTTTTAAATCTGATAAACCCGTATTTTATTTACAGTGAAACATAAACACCAAATGTTTAAACCAGGGGTGTCCAATCCTGGTCCTCGAGAGCCTGTATGACCTGCCCATGTCATAGGCACTAATGCACACCCGTGGTTTTCCAAAAACATTTTATTTTGATTTGTTTGACCACAGAACAGTTTTCTATTTTATCCTCAGTTCATTTTAAATGAGTGTTGGTCAAAAGAGGACAACGATTGTTGTGGAAAACATTATTTGCCCAGTCAGAAACACAAGTGACCCAAAATAATGAAAAAGTAGTCCGTGAATGGCCGTCAGAATGTATTGCTCAAACAGACACACACGTCATGTTACAATAACATCAGGTGTATGTGTGCCCGAGACAGCCTCAAATACACTTCAAATCAGACAATGACGGTAACAGCTGGCGCCAAGAGAGCAGAACACTTGATAAACTATTCAGCAAGAATGATAACTCCTGGCAGATCCTGT
>JARVJO010000061.1:10350696-10413202 GCA_031762555.1 Cynodonichthys magdalenae
TTTACACAGAATTGGTTATTTGGAGTACAAATTCTGGCAATAATAGCTACCTATTTATTTTTATATTTTTATATAATTTGGTGGTTTTAAAACAGCAGCAATGTATTCTGGTCTTGGATCTGCAGAGACTTAGTGTTCATTCACCATCCTGGTCAGATATAAAGACAGTTTTTCCAAACTGGGATCATTCAAAATGGAATATACAACAGGTAAGATGCCAATTGTTCACAAGCTTGCCACAGAACCCCACCTAAAAAGATGTGAACTATTCCTTTAGGATTGTTTATATGTATACACCACAGTAATATCTTTAAATAATCATCTCTACACTCTACAAAACACAGCATTCATGGAAACTTTACAGGTGAAATTCAGCTGAAACCCAAATGCTGCTGTTGGACAAACTTCATTGAATTTTCTTTCTGACAAAAACAAACAATTCACTGAACTGGGACAGAACAAAACCCAAAGTAATGTGATTTTATAGGCAGGCGGTTTTAGAATAAGTAAAAGCGCAATACTCTCCAGGCTCAGGTCATATGAGTGGAAGAACAGGACAATTCTTGTGCTTAATGGTTCTGTAATGCTCTCTGGGTTCAAGGGCATTACTCACAAGTTCATTCTTCCAATCCATTTCATTACAAGTCAGTCCGGGCTTCTATCTCGTCCACACCGCTAATTGCCTTCTCCCACCTCCCACCGTGGACAAGAAAAGGGAAGCAATTTTAGGCAGCACACAGCAATCAATAGCAATTAGGTGTATCCCTGACTAATCCTGCTGAAACGGGCAGCAGAGGAGCTCTTAAAACACATACACCTAAAACAAGTTTTTTTTTTCCTGTTTCTTTGCAAGTGCCAGCACTGTGATGGATAAATTAATTGTTTTGTTTTTTCATTCCAAACATAATATAGACTTTCCATCAAGCCTTTTTGGGACCCGCTCTCCATTTTTGTTCTAACCAGACATTTTCAATTAGATAATGATCTCTTTTTGGTAAACCCATTGACATTATGGAAAGTAATCTCGCTCTAAAACGTTTGTTAGATGTTGCGGCACACAACAAATTGATTTCAGTGTGGCACAAAACAAAGCGCCCAGCGGACTACAAACTTGAGCAACAGATGAAAGTGCTTGAAGCGGGTTGAAGATCGACAGACGCGAGGTTTGTTGCCTCAGCAGTGATGCATAGGCTGTGTCGGGGTGTTGTCGAAGAGGCAGCAAATTACAAACTAATTCAATCTCATTTCAGTCAATCTAACTTCCAACCAAAATCCAGAGCCACGGGCTTCCTCTGCAGGGTGGTTTGGCTCATCCTTGGAGAGAAGCTGAAAAGTTTAGAGTATTCGACAGCTGCAACTTTACAAACAATTAGTCTGTTAGGGTGGTTTAAACCATTAGGATGAGGTCTTATTGCCTCCTGCAAGGAGGGTTCCTGGTGAGAAAAGCTCAACAAATACAATAAAGGAGAACCAGACGGATGGAGGGATTATATACTATATATCTAGTTTGGGAACATCAGTTTCCTCAAAAAAAAAAAAAAGGCAAAAAGACATTAATGATGTGAGACGCGTCTGGACTACCTTTTCTTACCCTGTAGCTATCGGTGACCTTTGCCTGAAAGGTTGGCAGAGAATTGATAGATGGTATTCTGACCTGCACCCACGAGAAAACTTTACTACGGTTCACCAGCAGGACGTTACAAGGTTGGATCATTTAGTAAGGTTAGATCACTTAGAAAATTAGTCTATTATTAGATAAATTAATAAGCAGCTGGAATTAATTACATAATTAATAAATATAAAAAGTTCAATCTAAATTTTTTTAATCAACTAAAAATCAAACTTAGTTTAGGCTTTGTAAACTCATTTATCTTTATTAAAAAATTGTTCAATAAATTAGAACTAATGCAAATATTTACTAAAATGATTTCTACAGAATCTTTTTTTTTGTTTTCACAATGATTAACTATTCCTTCAAAATATCATTATTTTATTTAAACCCCTCATTTACTCTTTTTCAAATTTCATGTAATAATACATACGTTTTGCTTTGTTTACAGATCACATTGCCTACACAAAACCAAGACTTGTCTTGAAAACTGATCTAAATTTGTGGCCCTCAAAGATTTCAGTACACATAATTTACTATTAGGTTATTTATTTAAGTCAGTTAAGACACAGCAATAATGTCTAAATGTCTAGGAAAAGTTGTGTGCAACCTCAGCGTTTTTGTTTTTTTTTTTTACTTTCAATGAATAATAATGTTTCATTTCCCCAAAATCAAATGCTGGCTAATACACTGAACTGTATGCTTAATAAAAAATAAACATTAAACACACAGAACTTAAATGAAATTACATAATTCTCTTCTTTTCATACATTATGCAAATTGTTAGAAATCAACATAATCTTCATTCTAGTTAAAACAGAACAAAACAATTTCCAAGTGAAATTATTCAGTATATAAAAACTAAATTAGGACATTACTTTGGTTCAGGCACAGGCAGGAGGCTAAAGGCTGTGATGCAGTTGATGACCCAGGTGGAGGGAGCAGACCACACCTTTCCCCGTCTGACCACTGCAGGCCTGAATGCTCCCTGGTGGTCATAGATGATGTACTGGGTGCACAGGGCCTGGTCGGAGCCTGGCTGAGCGTGGTAGGCTGCAGCATTCAGAGTCTGCGTCACGTCGCTGTCCGGCTTCGGTTGTCGGCTCAGGAGCTGGCCGCCTCCTTCCCGCAGCAGCCTGGTGAGCTCATCTTTGGTTGGAGCCTTGAAGGAGCCGAGGAGGAAAAAGAAGCAGCCGTCGAAGAGTGGTGGGAGCTATAAAACAAAACACAAATTCATATATTATTTAGGAATTTGTCTGACTTGATTTCTTTGTTTGATTATATCTGAATAAATTATTCATTTTCTATCAAAACCCTAACAGAAAAGAACTGTAACACTTATATTTTCTCACTGAAACATGTAAGGAAGAGAGCAACTTCAGCTCTGGTCTTCTTAGTGACAAAACTGCACGTTTTCTTTTTCTGTTTACAACTTAATTAAGGCTTTCAGACATTTTCTTTGACAGTAATTTTAGGCAAGTGGCTGTGTAGATGTTCCTTTTTATTCATTCTTTGCTGTAGAGATAGAAATGGTTTTTAGAAGTCTTGTTCTCCAGACAAACTCCGAACCATTTAGCATTGTTGTTCAAAGAAGCAGAGAATTAGGCCATTGGAGACGGTTTTATTCAAAGCATTAATGAACTCAAAGACGGGTAAAAACAAGCTTTCGTGGGAGTTTCTAGTATTTTTTTTTCCCCTCATACTTTGATTTCACTTTTGCCTGAGTACATGTGTGTCTGTCTTTTTATGATTATGACAGATGTCTTTTTGGTTTTTGTTTTTTTTTTTCTGTAGAAGGAAGGAGAACAGAATTTTTTGGTTTTGACTGCAGCTATGATGTTGACTTTGCCAATGTGAAGAATTTGTTTTTTGGAGCGTTGTTTAATGTTAATTACGACTCTGATTTGAGCTGTTTTCCAATTATTTTGCTTCTTCAGCTGATGGGGAAAAAAAAAAAAAAAGACGTACATTAAAGACGTAAACACTATATTTATATACTGTATAGTAAGACTGATCTGAACTTGAGTGAATTAAAAATGAGCATGGTTATTAACAATTTGATTAAAAAAATAGGAGCATCTGTGACAATATTCATGTGTGCCACTGCCCAGAAGAACATTTTTTTCTTAGGACAGTGGATCTATACAATCTGCTTTTATTCATTTCACATCTGTGTGCTTATAGTTTACCAAACTGCATCTGTTGATGCGACTGCGCTGAGGGCCTTCTCCTGCTTCATGCTCAGCTTCTGGCAGCCACTTTCCCGCCTGCAGACATGCTTTCACCCCTGCCATCAAAGAGATGCAAACAAAGAAAATTAAAGCTACAGCTAATTACTCTGACTTGAAAGAGTATGACAAGGTTGTCGTAAACAGAGGCTGACAAAGCTCATGTCTGTTTTATCTCAAGTTAGAAGATTTAAGAAAAAAAAAAAAAGCTGCAGCTGTTGACAGAAATATGCCCACAGCATGATGGAGCTAATGATGCGATCCCCGTTGTAAGTGTTGAGCAGAATTTGAGCATCATCACTCATTGTCTCATGAGGAAGTCGAACTGGAACCAAGTGACAGTCTTCCCCCTCAAAGTAAAAGAACAGTTGTTTTGATTACATGTAAAGTATCATGAGCAAAATAATTGCTTTAAAGCAGATAATAAAACAAATTCACATTTTAATGAACCCCTAGTGTCAGTAAAACAAATAATGTTCTGAACATTTTCTGAATCAAAGTACTGCTTTTCTCAGCAAGTGTTCTATTCTATTCTAGTGTATTATCTTGAACATTTTCAAACCTCAGACTTTAAAGGGGCAATATCATGTAAAATCATTCTTTTTAAGCTTTATATCATGCTACAATGTTATCCTCTCATCAAAAACATGCAGAGAGCCTTGCTTTTTTCCAATCATGCATGTTTGAGAAATTCTGAGGCAGACAGGCAGTGGAGCAAAAACGATCGGTTGGGCTTAGAACCACCTTTTGGGATCAGCTCCTCCTCCTCAGCCGAGCTTACCCATCACAGAGCACACCTCCCCACCCCCAGCCCGCTCCATGACTCCTGCAGGCTATCGGCAGCAACAAAGCGTTTAAACAACCAGGTAAAACAGACTTCATTTTTAGAAAAAAAAAATGTACTTTTTGGAGTAATTTTACGATGCTGTTCTTTTTACTTTTACTTGAATAATTCTGTTATGAAGTCTTGCTATTCTTGGTAAAATTTCTGGATACTCTACCTACTGAGAGTAACTTCACTGAATGAAGAACAAGCTGGTTTTCACCAACAATTCAAAAGAACACCTAGACACACACCTGCAGTTTTTGTTTCATAAATTTTATATTCAAAGAAACTGATTTAAGAAAAAATGTTGTTTTTTTTTTACTGAATTTGTTATTTTGTAATGGTTATTTTTATGAAATATTTTCATTTTGATTTTAAATGACAGTAATTTCCATATAGCTTTATATTTTGGTCCGTCTGATGATGTAATTTTTAAATATTAAATGATTGATGTCTTAATCAGTTACTCATTACCTGAATAGCCTTTCTACCAAGTACATTTTTACCTTTACTCGAGTAATTTCTTGAATGGCTACTTTTTACTTTTACTTGAGTAAAAGTATATTGAAGTAGTGCTACTCTTACTTGAGTACAATTTTTGTGTACTCTACCCACCACAGGTTAAATGTAATCAAATCATGTGTAATCAAATATTTAAATATACAAAATTAATTCACACGGGCTTGGTTGAAAGCTGAAATTTAAACATGCAAATGAAAATTGAAATTGTAAAACAGTTTGTGAGTGCAAAACACTTATTGTGCTTGATTTTGCTCGATCACATCAACCAAATTAATGAGCGAATTACCATTTGTTCATTAATCAGTATGCATAGAATTAAGGTGATTATATTCACTTTTTTGTTTTACTTCCACAAGTGTGATGAGTGCTTTCTAAGAGCATCAAAATGTATTTAATTTAAATAAACCAAAAGCAGCAGCAATCACCTGTTTGTAATGGCAGATACAAGCAGCTTCTAGATGACTACTGGAAATGGTAAACTACCAACACCACAAATGTCTTGGAATAAAATCAAAAATATTGATTTGTTTTTGAAGCCCAAAATGGTAAACTAGTATAACATTACTTTGCATTGCAAAAACCTAAAGTCTCAGCTTATGATTCAGGGGTGGCAAAACCTTTTTTTACTAGCATTGTGTCAATGGAAACATTTGGATCACATATACATTTTAGCACACAATCACCTCCACAGCCATTCAGCTGCATCTTCATTTTCCACAGTTTCTCCCAGCTGCAAGGTGAAACCAGCAAATCAGTGTAAATGTGCGCAAGTACACACCCTGCCACAATTAAGCAAATTACATACATATCTTCAGCAAACAGTGATGGTGTGGCAGTGTGATTACATTTCTTCAATCCAATTAATTACAGCTTCGTTTCATGGGGGACCTGCCAAAAGCTTGGGCTAAAAAAAAATTAAAAAATAATAAACAGATACTGAAGTAAATTGCTCCGGACAATGGTGCCTAGTGGTGAGGACTTATTAGCATATTTATTTTTGCTCAGTTCAACATCTCTAACCCCTACCTTCACGAGTTACTGAATGAGTGAATGGCAAGATGAATCATCTTCGATCAAACATTAAACCAAGTGGAACTCGTAAAAATGTCAAGGTCAGGTCAAGATAAGTTAAATCTTTAATGACTTTCTGAAGTGCTCAAAGTGGTAATTTAGATACTTCAGGATGGCAAAAACATACAGGACTCTGGGGTATTTTAAGTAAACACATTCATGCAATATTGAAGATATATACATGCCATGAATTAGGAGAATGAAAAGGAACAGCTGATTCTAGAAAGCCTGGGGGATATATGGCCTTTACATCCATTTGTAGGTACTTCTTGCCAAAGTTACTGATGCTTAGGACATTATCACAGCAAACCATGTAGATACAGTAAGTGTTATTTGGACACACAGACCCAATCCTTTTGAAATAAAAACTAAACAACAACTGTGAACACACTGAATTCAAGATCAAATTTGAGGAGCATATCCGAGTTGCCTACATTCTGAACACAACCCCAGAGAGCAGACCTGGGGTGAATTTCTGGCAGTCATGCCTCTGGCAGGATCTTCTTTTCCACTATAGGGCAGGGCCCTTGTTCAGCATCTCACTGGAGACTAAAAAGAGAGGAGTTGACTTTGTGAACCAAGAGGACTGCTCTGTCCCAGGCAACGTGAGAACAAAATCATGTTTTGTTTTGTTTAATGGGGGGAATTATATATTTTCCAGGCACATAGTTCAATTGTATTCCACAATTAAGTAACTGTTACCTTCAGTTGTTATGAAAATGCTGTATATATCAAAAATAAATTTGACTTTGCACCATAGCCTATCTAAATACCTCTGTCTCTTTAAGAACTTCCTACCATTTCCAACACTCCCACTTCAGCACATCTTCACAACATTGCTTTGGGGGAGTGTTGCTCTGTGGGGCAGGAGCTAGGCTACAGACTGAGCTTTAGCGGGAATCTTTCAGTAAATACATGGTGCTTTGTAACAACAAGTGTTTATGAAGTCCACAGGAGATTCAAGGATTTCTCAAACATGCATAAATTAGGCAAAGCGACACTCTGGGTATGTTTTTTTGATGAGGGAATTACAATATAGTATGATATAAAGCTCAAAAAAGTTGATTTTGCATAATTCCCCCACCTCATCCCAAATTATCACAAAAAGCAATGTAATAGGTGACTAAAGATGTGATCGCATTGTCCACATATAGTGTCTGCTAAATCAAGTTAGTAGGAGACAGGAAAAAATTAAAATAAAAAATAGCATTTCTACAGACTTGCATGCAACAAGATAATAGGTCCCCAGATGAGTAACAAAACAACTTTAAACACCAAAAAAGAATAAGTCCTGCTGTGCATGTGTCTAAGAATCTGCGTAAACATACAGATGTTCAGATGAATTTTGCAAAGACAAATGAGGCCTTTTGCCAAAAGCAATTAACCAGGCCAATGTAAGTGTTGTAGCTTGCTGGCAAATGCTAAAAAATAAATTAATAAATAAAAGCTTTATGACATATCAGTACCCACTTTACTGTCCAAAGTGAACAACTCAATTATGAGGCTAAGGAAGAGGAAGAGACAAGCTACTCTACAGTTGCAGGTATTGACCTCATTTTCAACTCAGTAAGAGAAATCACAGAAATGAGCAGCAAATATTGGTGTTATGCTGGTTCCAGGCTGCAATGAATCATTGAGATTCTGTGGTGTACACAACTTCTAATGTACTTTGTCATCAGTTTGTAGTGCACTACGCAGTGGCTGAAAAGTTACAATTTTATTTCAAGCAGTGCTTCAAATTAGCAAAGTGACCTTGCAGAGATGAGTTAGCCACTTTGCAGTGAAACAGTAGACATTCATAACAAAGACTCAGAAAAGTAAAAATGAAAGCGCAGAATTTTCAACTATATTGCTTGATAAAATGATCAAGTATACATGTCCATGTACCCAAGTGTTACAAGGGAACCTCACAAGCATTTCAATATAATGTCTTTACACAGAAATATTGATCAGACACATAATGAATAAAGCAAGTTAACGTGCATGATCAGTTTAGTGTAAATTCACCTAGTTAAGCTAAACACAACATGACTGTTTTTTTTTTTTTAATTTTAAACAGAAAATATTATTTTTTTATAGTTTTCTACTCAAAAAGTATAGTAAGTTCAACTACGGGATTTGGATGAAACCAAACATTTTAAAAAGCAAAATCAAAGTACGTAATAAAAAATGTCTATGGATAAAGAGGTAATTTTAGACACGGGCTAGATGACAGTGATAACGTAAAGTCAGCTGCTCCTGTGTGTTCACACACAAACACTGGTGCACAAACAGGGGGGATGCCACAGAAGCTGTCAGGAGGGAGTAAAGATGTGTCAAGTGCTCAGTCAGCGTAGAAGGGGAAAAAAACAATGGAGAAGAGGGTCTGAAATATGGTCCAAATGCACAAAATGTTACTGAATACACATTCAAAGTTGAAATGACGCGCTGGCAGGCACTAGCACTCCTGGCATTGTACTATGCACTCACATTCACACACACACACACACACACACACACAGTGAAGTGATGCTACTGACAAATACAACAGCAAAGGGCACGCCAAGGTGCCAGAAAACTCTTTGACAGCAAGTCTCTGTTTCCTTTGCTTGAAGATGACTTCCTCAGAATATCTATCTGCCTGTTGACTGTGTTTAAAGATGACAGGAGGACTGGCTGAGAATAACTAAATTAGTTTTTATCTTGTGGAAAACAAATGGTGGAAACAAGACTAAGGGGTTATTTCTTTGCTAGTAATATTAAAGCTTTGCGAGGGCAATCCTTTTTAAATTCTATCCCCATGTCATCTACCCACCTCATCTGGCTGTCAAACATGTGAGAAGGAGTCTGTGCACGCTGCAGGATACACACACTATTGATCTGAAAATTGCCTGTTGCAAAATGTTCTTTGAATGTTTCCCAGGGCAATGTTTGTTCTGCATGAAATGAAACACCAGACATTTAGAAATTCTTATTCCACAGAGGGAGTCTGACTTCACCTGCTGACAGAGAGTAAGTACAAAGTTTCAATGCAGGTGTCCCAGATTACTTTAGTGCTATGAAGGAAACATGCACACCCATTTCACTCATTCAAAATAGTAAATTTTAAAAAGGAGCTTCTGTGTTTTATTTTAAGCTTAGCTGTCAAAGTAGCTACTTCCTCCATGAAGAACTAAAAAGAGTCTCAAGAAAAGCATAGCAATTAAAATGTCCATGTTTCAGCTGGAAGCAGAAACTAAAACATCTAACAGATCCTGCACCACTTGGTATGTACTGTGGTTGAAGATTCGAGTATAAATCCACCAAGATTTCATGCGTTTTATGAGATGAATAAAGTGAAACAAAATTCCAAAAGGCATATTTTTCTATACCTAATTGTGATCATCTTTGAATGTCTCAGACTTTCGTGTCTGATTTGAAATTTTCTACTTCCTGTTAGCACAAAAACTTCTTATTTGGCAACCAGACAAATGCTTTACTTTATTAATAAATTAAAAAAACAACACAATACTGCATAAAATGTACCAATGTCATGACTGAAGTACAACTTTCTTAATTTTTTTTAATGGAAAATAATTTAACTATTGGCATTAAAACATTTGAAACAAGTATGTTTTTTACCAAAATGTTTCCTATTAGAAACACAAAACTGAATTAAAAGCTTGAAACAGTTTGAAGGAAATTTATTATGTTTACTACTTATTTTAATGCATCACACATACTATTTTATTTTTTTGTTAACTAGAATACATTTTGATGACAACTTATTTTGCCTAATCATCTATTTTTATGATTAAACTGATTCAGCTGGGGTGTAATCTGGTTTGATTGACATGTCACAGTTGACTCAAACATAATGTGGTCCCCTTGATATATTTAGTTAATACACACCCTAATTACACTGACCACACAGATATTTTTCTCATCAGTTGGCAGTTGTGCGTGACAATCTGGTCACGTGATTAGGCAGACTTCCCCCACCGGTGTAATGTTTCTAGGCGGGCGGGGCAAGATTCCGAAGATGATGTTTAAAACAACATATTTCTCTTGAACACTTTTAGTCCGTCTAAAGTCTGGAAAATTAAATACTTCACCCATCACCTTCACAGACAAGTTTTTAGTTTCAACTGTAGAGTCAATTGAAATTCCCGTGCCGTGCTGCAGATCCAAACCTGATTATGCTTTCACACACAGTCAAGCTGTCTTTCCTATGATGAAGAGAAGGAGCCAAGCAACAACTAAGAGGGTGTAGGTTCTTAATATTTCCTAAGATCAAACAGTTTAAGCTTATTCAAGAGCTGGGTCTGTACACCAACCACTGTTAGGTCACTTTCATACTAACTAGGAAGCAATTTACCAGCCCCTTGGTGTGTCCTTTGAGACTATGAAAGCCTGTGGTTGCTTACTATTTTTAAACACTCAAATTCAACCTCCAAGTGACTGGCTTACAGTGATCAGTGTACATGAACACAAAAATGTATCTCTCAAGATTTACTCTGGAGTAATCGAGGTGTTATTAAGTTTCCACTGTTTACTTTCAGTGCTGCATGACTGACCCAATTGATCTGTTTGACCATTACACTAAAACATGAGTGGGTTCATAAGTGAAGCAAAGATAGGGCTAAACTAACTAGTTTAGTTGCTAAAACAGCCATTGGCCTAATGCTACAACTAAAGGGAACTCAAATCCGGAAAGATCCCGTCAAAGAAAACCCAATTTATGTTCACTTTATTGTTAAAGTGGAACTTTTCTTTACAAGGTCTAACTGATAATGCATTTAGTGTTTTGGATCAAAAAACTGTAGCGACACTGCCTTAGTGTCACTGTAGTTGGAAGTGACTCGAGTTCTAGCAGTAGCTTAATATCAAATTCAAAAATAGTTTCCACAGAGAACTGTTCCAGTTGGAAGCTCGCTTCATACTTACAGCTGTATTTGACAACCCAGCAGCCTGTAAGAATACCCAGGAGGGTGGAGTAGGTGGTGGGCATTTGTCCTTCTGGTACAACAACATGGCTCACTGGGGAGGAACAAAAAACATGTACATAAACAGACTAACAACAAACATAGGGGAATTGTGTTACAGGTAGTGATGCTTGTTTTACAAGATAATTCTAAGACTACATAATGAACATTTTTTTAAGTGATGTAAGGTAGAAATGTTTGATGTCAAACTTCATTTTACAAATCTTTCAAATCTGTTAATTGATTTGATTTATAAAATGTTTAAGAAAACAAACAGATCTCCTCATACAACAGGAATAATTTAAGCAGAAAATCACATGCAGAGTTTTAACAGCACAGTCTTATAATGTATGTATCTGAGTTGTGGCATCAACAAGAAGATATGACACAACAAATATAAACTGATGGATGGTAAAAATAATTTGAAAATGCCTTAAGGCTCAGTTTCTTTATGTCAGATGAGAAGATAGTCTGTCCAGCATCCATTATCACACCCACTCAAACCATGTCTGTCACTTGTAATATGTACAACAGAGTGTAGCACTACACATGCTTTTAAGGAGAAACAGTCTTAAAATAGTCTCCCATTATTAAGAATTATCCTTATGACTGTAGGCTCCTCCACTCAGAAAACTGTATAATTTTAATCACTGCTCTGTGTTACATTTGCAAATATTAGTTTACACACAACATCAAATAAAGCAAATTTCTATCAGTGGAAAACTCAAAACCTAACTTGTTCTTAAATGATACGTTTGGGTAATAAATAGGTAACAGAATAAAACCATGTAACTGTTCTGCAGTTTCAAAAAACATACAGAAGTGGATTCACAATCTTATTCAGGTTTTTTTTTGTGCTCTTTTAGTGTTTTTTTTTTATCCCCAACTCACTTTGAATTATTTTGCTAATGTGGCTTTCTGTTAGTGAGTGACCAGGTAAACTCACTGTAAGCCTGTCAAACGGTCCCTGGCAACAGAACAAAAGACCAACCATTGGCGTCTGCTATAAAAAGTAGGGGCACATAATTAAAGGTTAATTAAACTTTAAACACAGGCTTATTGCCTCTTCATTCAACATGTGAACACAGTTGACGAGTGTGGAATGAATATAATTATATCTCCAGGGCAAAACCTTCTTACATTTTGCATTGACACTGGGTTTTGTAAGTTTCAGTGCAAAACTGTTAAAAAGAAAGTGTGAAAGTACTAACGTTCAACCCTGCAGCTGAATAAAAAAAAGAAAACATTAAGATGCACTTCAGCTTTTCATTAGTGTGTATTCATCACTCTGACAGCACCTCCAAACATTTTATGAGCAATGATTTCAATTACTTTTGCTTTCTGGTGTTCTTCCAGCCATTACTATGCAACAGTGAAGAGACTGTTGTATCACAATGATGTATACACCTCTAAAAGCACTTGTTTGCTACTGTTGAACCTTTGTGAGTGATAATGCTCAGTACCAACTGCTGGATTTTACAGTACAAAGTGTTACTCTATAAGACACGGTTGTGTAGAGAAAAAAAATAATAATTTGAGATAAAAATCCAATCTCTAAAACAATCCG
The DNA here is from genome assembly GCA_031762555.1 of Cynodonichthys magdalenae. Classification (NCBI taxonomy): domain Eukaryota; kingdom Metazoa; phylum Chordata; class Actinopteri; order Cyprinodontiformes; family Rivulidae; genus Cynodonichthys; species Cynodonichthys magdalenae. The sequence goes on from JARVJO010000061.1 coordinate 10,363,463, forward strand.
CACAACAAACATCAGGACTAGAGCGCAAGACTATCTCAAAACAACAGAATCCATTACGTAAGTGAGCCAAAACTTTACTTTTATAACCCGTTTACCTGTACGAATATTTGGCAGTAAAAAAGTTCCATATGTGACGGCACATATTAATTACTTTGTAACACAATCCATTTTTTTAAAAGTTGTTGAGAATTAGAGGATGTGTAAGTCACAATACCAGAGCCAGAAAAGGTTTCAGCCATTTTTCCTCCCAGAAGTTCTTCTAGTCTGGCCAACTGATGCAGTTCTGCTGGTGACAGCTTGCTGGCCAAAAACACCACCATCTGATCCCTTTTCACACACTCACTCACCTAAAATGGAACACACACAAACAAAAAAGTTAAAAAGAGTTTCTATGAATTTAATGCACTAATATCTGTGCTTTAGGGTTGCCAATTTCAAGGCAAGCAAAAGATTATTCACCACTCAATAAAGACATACCGCAGAGAGATTGGCTGTGGGGCTATGAGATGTAGGAGAATTAGCATATTGGGTTCCTTCAGCGGCTTCCTGGAAAATCTCCAACATCTCCTGGCTCACCCCGTAATCTGCAGGACGCTTCCCATGCAGATTGCTGTGAAGAGAAAAATTGCACAGATAAAGTGTACCAGTTTTCTAAAAAGAATAAAACAAAAAGTCACATTCCTGAGGTTTGAGACTCGACGTAAGGCAACAACAAATACAATTATTCAAAAGTACATAGACAAAGAAATATATAAAATGAGAGCAAATGATTTGATACAGATAATAAAAATAACAGTATTCAAATTCCTAAATCTAATAAATCAATTACATTTAAATATATAAGTTTTAATATATTGTTTTATGAACCAGAGTAACCTGTCTTGAACGATACAGTGTACAGAAAATATCTTCTATAAAGACTTTTTTCATCCTTTAAGTCATCAGACAAAGTGTCAATTATGATAAACTAATTTGTCACATCAGTATATCTGTATCACCTCCTCCCAAACACTAGCAGAACTAGCAAATATTGACCACATTTTGAAATCTATATTTGTCCTCAGATTATGGGCCGTTGGGAAAAAAAAAAAAATCCACTAAAAAGTTAATTATTTTCTCCAAACATTTTAATCACAATCCTTGCAAATCTGGGTTTCTTTTATCTCCAGCCAAGCAGGGCTCTAAAATTCAATATTTGCAATTTTTCGAGCTTAGGAGGAAAACAATTTGGCGGTGTCACACCCTGCTTGTTCTACGAAACTGTGCATCAGTGTGTGGCGTTCGCTTGTTAAAGCATAATCGTTTGATATAAGGGTGAGCTGAAATCTGAACTGCACTTTATTCAGGGACAAATATTCAAGTCATAGCATTAAAAAAAAGACCATAAGTACTTACAAGACCACATTACATTACAGTGAAGAATCTCAATGCATGTGTTGAAAAGACCTTGTTGCTTCAAGTGACTTGGTACATATTTAAAAGCACGGTAACCTTTAGAATCCTGAAATGGAGTCTTATCATCTTAAAATACTAGTATGCACCGAAACTCAAAAGGTAAAAATGCACATCCCCTGGTTACAGAAAATGACACCGAACAAAAAATGTCACAGAACCCTGCAAACGACAAGACTGAGGTCACCTTGACGAGAAGAGAAGGAAGCTGTGATGAAGAGAAGCACAGGAGGAAGAGAGGATATGAAGAGAAAAACCAAACCCAGCAGGTCGTCTCTAAAAGATTAGGCGTCAGCAAAGATAACACCTGGGGGACAATTAATAGGTCCACTGGTCCATAAAATATTTCATTTGGATTCATACCTCCAGCCCAATACACACAAATACAAACAAACAGAGAATGTCCTTGATGCTTAAAGACATGCACACACACGTTTGTTTGTGCATGTGAGAAGAATATGTAAAAATTTCACAAGAAGTTATGCAGGAGGTAAAGCAAAAAAAACACACTGGCCCCTGCTTGACTGACCAAACAGGAGGAAAATTGTGGTAGTCTTAAATACTTCAGACTGTAACTTTGATGGTTTTATACTTGCAGAGAAAAACAAAACTTTAACTTCATTCCATGCACAAAACACAGCTACACTATCATTTTATATCTTAGTTTACTATTTTCCAACAAGCATCACCTGCAACAACAAGTGTTTTAACCTCAACGTCAATTGTATGAATCATAAAAAAAAGGGTACATTTGTCTTCTGCTTACGTCACTGTGCTGCGCCGGAGGCTGTCCCAATTTGTAGGCGCCTACTTATGTGGCCGACAAAACCCAAAAAACATAAGCTGCATCTGAGTACCCTATGTGGATATCTCAAGATTTATTGCACAGTCAGCAAACTAAATAGAAAAACTATGAAGTTTTTAAAAAAAATTTTAAACAATAGAGTTTGGAAATTTATCATTGAACTAAGAATTCATATTTTTAAATGTATATTTAGCAGCTTGATGAAATTTATGTTGCCATGAGGTGTTAAATAAAATGCAATTACAAGTGCTGATACTGGAGCTAAACCCAAATTATTAATGTTTTATTATTATAGTTATTAACATGTAGAGTATTTCTTTAAATAAAACCGAACTTTGTGAAATTATACCATGAAAAAAACAACTGAAATCATGTGATATAAAACACATAACAGGGCAGTGCATGGTCATGCACACATAAGTCATCTGTAGACTGTGCTGACGTTTATGCAGCCCGTGTAGAATGTGGCCTATGTGGCCTACAACCTCTTAACTGAGACACAACCACAGAGTCTTGTGCTGTTCGGTAGAAGCATCCTTATAGGTTCAATGTAAATGTGTGAAAAATTTGCAACCTGAATCTGATCACTTCATCTCTCATGATGAAGTTTACAGTTTTTTTTAGTCCAATTTTAAACCACTTGTTTGATCTTTAGAAGATGTGGCTACAACTCCAATGGGTAGGAGGTAATGTTGACTTTCTTTTTATAATAATTTTATTTTTTATGTGTTTGTATTAATAATAAATCAAAGCCCTTGAGACTTCTCCCTCTAAATTACAAAGAAGTAAAAAGGGAAATGAACTAATATTTCAACTAATTTAAACTTGCTTCCATTAATAACAGAGAGAAAACGGTTTATTTTTTAGGAACCAAAACTTTGGTAAGAACACATAGGGATCACACCACAGCACAACTTGAATGCATTATAAAAAATATATATTCAAAGGCTTGGAGAAAAAATAAAAAAGGCACCTGTTCTTCAGAAGTTGTGAAAACACAATATTTTGAAGGTGCCCTTGGAGGTTTTCTTGTAAACAAGCAGTGTCTCTCCTCACACAGTCTTACATAAAAAGTACAATCTATGTATCCATGAGGTCGAAAAACCATGCTGAGAAAAAATATATTAAGAAGTTTGCACAGCTGTTTTTAAACAAAAACTCAATTTTCTTGTTTTTAGAATTGTGTTAAATATTCTTTTCTTAGCGTATTACAACAACCTGTTGTTGACTTGCTGAAACAATATGAAACCACTGGCAAGAGCAGAAACAATGACACCCACATCTTCAGAGCTGTGCACCAATTTAAACGTGTGTTGATAAGTGTGAAAACAAATTACTTAAATCTGTAAAATCCATGTAAAAAAAAGTAAAGTTTTTTAAAGAAAAAAAAAACAAAAACAAACAAAAAACAATATTTTCTACCTGGTGCTGCAAAACTGAGAACTAAGAACCTTTGGTCCCTTAACAGCTCGCTTCTTGTAGTAGTCTGTATGCAGTGTAATTATACAACCACAATTTAACTTACTGACATGTTGGTGCAGTAAAAGGCGTAGAGGTGATGTGAAATAACATTTGATGATGAATTTAAGGCTTAGATTTGCTGGATGGATTCAGCATTCAGTCTTGATTAATGAGTAAGCAATCATAAAAACACACCTAAAGTCTTGTTTTGCCATTTCTCATTTATCAAAAGATATTTTTTATACAAAATTAGTTGAGCATCAACAGGCATCTAGCAAATTACTTTATGTTTACAAACATCTGCAACATTTTTTCTTACAGATTTTCTATTGAGACCAACTGAATAGTGCATACTGAACCATCCATCCATCCATCCATTATCTATACCCGCTTCTTCCTTTCAGGGTCACAGGGGGTCACTGGTGCATATCCAGCAGTCACAGTGCGAAGCGTCAAGGTACACCCTGGACAGGTCACAAGTCCATCACAGGGCCACATAGAGACAAGACAGACAACCATTCCCTCTCTCACTCACTCACACCTAGGGACAATTTAGTTACCAATTAACTTAAGATGTTTTGGAACTGTGGGAAAAAGCCGGAGTGCCCAGAGAAAAGAGAACATGCAAACTCTACCCAGAAAGGTCCCCAGGCCGGGATTTGATCTGGCAACCTTCTTGCTGAGAGGCATCAGCTCTACCAACTGAGCCACCGTGCCGCCAACTGAAACAATTAACATATATTCAGAACTATACAAGGACGTAAAGTAGAAGCTGAAGCTAAAACAGAACAATCACCTTCTGTAGACTTTCCAAAGCACAAGTATAGCTAATGTAAACAAATAAAAACAAATACACCAATTATTTTGTTGACTTCTGTTAGTTCATATAGTTTTATAGCACAACTGTGGCAAATTCAAATATGTTTAGTTGTAATTGGGGGGTAAGCTTGTGTTTGGTTTTGTTTTTTTGTCGAGTTGTACCAAATAAGAAATGGTCAACTGTGTTCAACACATAAAGAGTTAGACTTAAGACTTCAATCCTTCAGATATTTGCAATGCCAGCTGTAATCTTGCTCAAGATAGACCTTGGTTTCTGAAAGTAACTGATGTTTTTGTTTGGCCCTTGAGCATGTGTGCAAATGTGCTTAATAGGAGAAATTTGAACAAAGATTGCATTCGTCTGACAGAATGTCTAAATTTCTGACTCTTTTGCCTTGTAATCAAGTAAGATACAGAGAAGTATATGATGCAAAGATAAAAATACAGTGCAAACCATATGGACAATAGATAATAGATGGTAAATGATGGTTAAGAGTGTCCAAACTGATCCTGATCAACTCATAATTACTCAAATGTTTCTACCTCGTTATTATCAACATGTGGCCCATCGACACTGCCTCCACAGAGAAAAAAAAAGAAGCTAATATAGCTTCACCAAACTGATAATCAGCATCAGCCTTGCATCTGTCCACCTACTCATAGCACTTCTTTACACCCCTGCTCATGACTACAAATAGAGCCAAAATGTCTGTCAGTGACTCAGAAAAGGGCACTTTACTATTTACTTAGGGAAACAGACAAAAATGTGCAGGTCTGGAGGGAAAAGGCGTTTTTATCATGCAATGAAGAAGTGACAGAATATGTAACCTTAAAAGGCTTGGTTTCTTTTGTGACAACCTTCTGAGTAATTGGACTAAACCGAAGGATATTTGTTGAATTTCATGCATCTCGTTTACATCTGCAATTGTCTTAGAACAAAAAATAAATAAATAAATCACACAAGGCCCCAGGTTATTTCAAACATTTTCGTTTTGAAGATTTGTTTAAAAAAAGTTTTCATATGAACTTGAACTACATAATTGTTTGTGCTCCTCCTTTAGAGGGCACAACCTCATCTTTGTGTAAAGAACAAAAAAGCTTTACAATGTGGCAAACTAACAAAAGCACATCATGAATAAAAACAATAAAGTTTAAAAGATCATCAACTTACAGGACATTCTGCAAAGCTCCGAGCTGCAGTAGCCGTTTCACAATGGTTGCATGTCCGTTCCTTACGGCATCGTGGAGTGGAGAGTCGTTTTCATAGCCAGGTGTGTTTAACAAGGCCCCTCTGGAGACCAACAACTCCACAACTGGCAGGTGGCCAAGGTTACACGCTTCATGCTGAAACAGTCATTCAGATTAAATCCTAAATTAAACTGTAAGTAAAGATTCATACTGTATGCCACGCTCAGATCAATATTGTTTTCTTTTTTTTCTTTTGATCTTTTTACGGTGACGGTGAAGCATTAAAAAAAAAAAAAAAAAAAAAACCTCGATGTGCATATTTCACCTGCTTGTACTTTATATAAAAGCCACTTTTGTTGTAGTTGTTAATTTGAGTCATAACTTGAGTTATTAAGGAGCTCTTCCTTACAAAAGGGTAAAAATTAACATTATTTTTTCTATTTTAAAAAAGAAAATGTAATATTTTAATACAATTGGCTGGAAATTAAACTGGCCTCCCATCATTTCCAACTCACCAACTGTTTCATTTAAATCTGGGTTGTATTCAATTTTCTTTAGTGCTGACCATCTGTTGTAGCAAAAAATAAAAGAAAAGAAGAACGTGTTTGTTTTGCCCACAAGAATGGAAATCAGTGGATCTGTAAATTGCACGTTGAAATCTGTTTCATTGTTTGCTTAAGGGTTGTCAAACATGGTTAAAGCAGACTCTTGTAAACCCTCATTTTATCCCAGTAAACTAGCAAAAAATTAAGTATTTAAAATGGTGCTGAAAGAACAGTACAGGAAAAAGACCCGCCGGGGAGTTTTAAATGATAGGGGTATCTCAACTCAATCAATTCCAGTCTCACAATGCTGCATAGAAGTATACAAAAATGAAAAATGTCAAACTCTAATTTAATTGTAAAAAAATTATGTGCCAACTGTCAGAACTTAAACTGAATACTCAAGTTTGAGTGGAGCTAGAACCTGCATGAAGTACTGTAGTAAACATATATATAAAAATACTGACACATTCTCTTAAAAGCACTGAGAAAAAAGGTCAACAAATAAAAAGAAACTTTTATGTCTTTATGCAGAGAAAGAATTTTAAAAAAGGACAGACCTATTCATTTTAAGATTAGCATTTATGAATAAAAAATTTTCTTCAATAACTAACTGAGAGGTGGGAGCCTCTATTTGACGAACTGTGAAGTCACAAGTCAAAAGAATATGTGGAAAAACTAAGTTTAAATAATGTTTTGTTTTCTAAATGAAACTTTGTTGGCACATTTTTTTAACAACTTACCAGAGGTGTCCATCCAGCATTGTCTTTCAGGTTGGGGTCAGCTCCTTGGTCCAGCAGTTCCTTGACAGCCTCCATATCTCCCTACAGGGCCGAGAGAGAGGACAAGAAACTGGAGTTGAGACTCACGGAGCTCTAAAATAAACAGCCGATCCTGGTTAATCAGAACCCTTTGGTTTATTAATCAGACTCCACAGAGGGCCATTGATTACTTTGTCTGGGATGCAGAGAGGGATTATGACTATGTTCACAAGGATTACTAAAAGCAGAACAGGGTTGGCTTATCTTAGAACTAAGAAATCTAAAGGAAGATTTCTGAGTTTATCCGTGAGCTATATGAAAAAAGTGAGGAAAATAAAAATGGCATATTTTGCATATTTATTTCACTTTTAATACAAAAAAAATGGAACTACATTTATAACTGAAGCAATTTAAGGAACTTCTTAACCTTTATTGCAGCGAGATGCAGCAGGGTCTCTCCCTTGTGGTTTCGCTTCATAACTGCAGGACTTCCAGAACTTGGCCACCCGACAGATGATCCAGGACTACCTGGAGATTTGCTGGGACTGCCCCTTTCCTTTCTAGAGTTTTTGCTGCTCTTATCACTCCTGGGTGAAGACAAACGGTTGATGACAGCCAGAGATATCCGACCCGGTGATTTTCTCCTTTGGCCTGGAGATGCCCTCGGTCTTTTTGGTGTACTCTCCAACGGGCAGGTTTTTGCCTCTGCTCTGTTTCTTTTTGATGGATTCTCCGGAGACGACAAGTTTTTCTGTTTTTCTGGACTGTCATTAGAATAGGGGTCATTTACAGACAGTTTCTCGTTCAATGTGCTCTGACCAGGCTGAGTTTGGTCATTTGATGCATTGATTCTGCTTTCTGAAAGACTGTCTTTTATTGTGCTGCTGGCAGGATGGAGTTCATTTGTGTTACCATGTGATGCTTCAAGCTGAGACACATCAGAGGTGACAGGACTTAGGAAAGAAACCCTTTTACTGGACCTTCTCGCTCCATCAGCACAGGGCTGCTCCAGTTTGGATGGAACAGTCTCTTCCTCTGTTATTCCCCATTGTTGGTTTATGGCCTCCAACTTTTGCTTCTTTATATTCTGCTTTGTCTGTCTAAGTGTAGCTATAGTTGCTTTTTGCACATGCTTGCTGATAGCGGTTTTCTTAGACCTCTTCTTTCCTTTTTTATTTACACTGCTGCATTTTTGAGAAGAAGAAGAAGAGTCCTGGGAGGATGAAGTAAAATTAAAAACTGACATGTTTTGGCACAGAGCAGTAGTGGTGCTTTGTGCTGCAGCCACTTCAGCAGATTTACTGTCTGGTACATCGACCTCTGAAGGTTTCTCTACCCTGCAGCGCACCTTACGACTGCGTGGACTGAACCAGATCTTAAAGTTCTTCTTGTGTTTTAAGACTGCAGTCTCAGGTTGTGTTTGAACCTCAGTAGCAGAGTCTGCAATAAAGTATTTTAAAAAAAAAAAAAGACAACAGTTAGCAACACAGAATAATCCTCCTGCTTTCATAGAGGCTCTTCGTAATGTTGCATTGTACAATCAGATGAAATAAAGGAACAGTTAAACAATCAATTTTTCAGCCTGCTATAGATTTTTTTGTATGCATTTACGAAAACAAAACACACAAATTGCACACAATTATCCATTTATTTGTATAATTTTACTTATAGGGATTTAAAAAGTATGTCGCATTTTTTCTCTCTATAAATTATGATTAGAAACTTCACACAAATGTCCTTCCCTACACTGCATGATTATCTGTCTAATAAGTAAATCACTAAAACTGCTTTAAGAGAATATATTAGATAGGATTTTTTTTTAAATAGCAAAAAATGATGTAAATACTTGGATCACATTTACCAGGTTGTTGTGCAGGATTTAGTTGTGCAGGATTTAGCAGGGACTCCAAACCACAGAAAATCTGTACGATGCTGCTGAGCTGCCTGTTGATTTGAATGTCCTTCACCCACGCAGGGCTGTGACACACCACACAGCCGTCCCCTGCCCGGGGGCCAGCACAAGACCTGAGCAATAAACCTTTGTTAGATTGGAGTCTGCTTTACAGTTCAGTTCAAAGAAATACAGCTATTGATTCACCCTCTAAGTAGATTCAGTCATGAAGACAGGGAACAAGGCTGGTAGTTTATCCCTACAGAGACATTAACTGTCTTCACAAGTGTAAACTATGTGTTGTCAGCATTTTCATCTAGAGAGAGAATAATCCTACTGGATTAAATAATTCATCGTGCATGTGGGGGTGGTGAAACATGACTATTTCCACTGTGGCCATTTGATGCATCATAGCAGGAAAAGCACGCAGCTGATTTTTAAACACCATTTAGACCAGCCAGTTCGCCCCGCCGGTAAACCAGCATGCACAGTTTCACAATCCTGGCAGCAGTACCCTTAAATGGAATGAAGCAATCATTACCATTATTAGCTACACCTGCGTTGGGCGAATAAAAATCCCTGCCATGATACAAGTCTGTCTGAAATGAGCATATCACAGCGAGGTTACATTACCTGCACAGCATATGCTCGCACATGCCCAGACAGACGGGCTCCTTCATCAAATCAGAGCTGGAAAATAAAAATTGAAACATAGTCAATGCAACCTCACCTCTGCCCTGCAAGAAGTCATTTGAACATGTAACATATAGATACGCAGGAACAAAACAGGACCTTTAAGGTTTATTGTTATTAGAGGTTGTTTAAAACTGTGCCTTAGACCCAACATAAACTACAGAATAATCAGAACCTCTGCCCTTCCATGTAAGCACTCCTCCACCTCTGACTGCGTAATGGCTTATTGCTATGGGTACCTCAGCATCCTGCTGCATCCAAATAAAACACTTACCCGAGCTGAAATAAACCACCAACACCAATCACACCCAAGCAAACAAACACATACCATGAAAAAGCAGTAGCACCTCACCAGAAGGCGCACATTGTTCTGTATGTTTCCAGCACCTCATGCTGCTGTTTTGAAGCTCATTCTACCTCGAAATTAGTTTTCAAAATATATCTACGTGTTCATCCTCAGGCTGTGACTTCTATACTATATACATGTTGTTCTCGCACCATGGGGTTTTATTTACTTTAAACCATATCACCAAACGTATTGCTAGACTACTGTCAGCCATTAAAAATAAAATGTATGACTATAGTTCTTTGAATAGTCTGTAAATGCCTCACAGTTATTTAAGACAAGAGTAACTCTTAACTCTGATTATTTCTTACAAGTCGCTTGATTAATTTGGAGATTAAGTTAAGAAAGTTCGAGTTTTATTTTCCCCCACAGAACTGTTCACAATTATGCATCAGTTAAAAATGAAATCCTAAAGCCTCGCTAATACAGTTCAGATGTTGGTTAAATTTGCGCTGCACTTACCATTTGGAACAAAGAAGCAGTTTGCGGAAGTTTGTGACCGCCTCTTTTGTGTTTTTCCACTCCTCAGTCTGCAGTGCGGTGTTTTCATCCATGCTTAGAAGAAATATTTATTTTACTTGTTTACTGGTGGATTTTTTGTGTGTTTCTAGACGAAAACAGCTACGAGTTGAATTACTTCCTGGTTTGTCGCATCTCCCGCCAGGGACTTCCGGAAGTGATGTCACTTGTATAAACTTTGCCCACCCAAACATCAAAACGTCAAGAAACCTTAAAAAAAAGTTAAACATTTGCAAATATATACCTAAAGTCATTTCATATGTGAAGACTGCGTAGTTGTAAATAGCAAAACAACTGAACAGATTGCTTTTGTATTACAGACTTGAGAAAATGTTGGAAAAAGGGAACAAAAGGCTGAAATATTTGTTCAGACACCATCCTGGCACATATAGGCTGCATATCATCAATACATCACATATATACTATATGTAGTTGAGAGTCTAAGTAAGAAAAATCACAATGATAGAAAAGACTGCATGTGGGAATAGTTTAAACAATTTGGGATTTAAGATATTTCTTTAATTGTTTTATTGAAGCATGTCTGGAAGCAGGGAAAATAAGTAATGATTATCATCTTCGGCCCTCAGCACTGCAGTAAAGCTGACGTAGTTAAATAATTGCATGAGCTCAAGATCACCTCTAAAAAACACCTGAAAAAATTTTAATCAGTTCATTCAGCAAAACAAGTTAATAACTGTCCCATGATAAACTAATATACAACATATTGCAAAGGCTTTTTTTTAATCTTACTGAATTATTAACATGAATCATAACCAGCATCCTTTTTCAAAACTGGAGAGAAAACACAGCTTCTCATTTAACGTTGTTTTTTTTTTTCTTTTTTATTTTGTTTTCAGAATTCAGTCAAATGGTTTTGACTTCAAATAATTAGCCAAATATTTCACAATATTTAAGGTGACTGAACTTTGATGAAAATCAAATTAAATTTGATTAAATAAGTTGAATATAACTGCATGAACACTTGAAAAATAGTTTTATTGTGATCATAAAAAATAATCTCAACGTGCATTTAAAATCATACTTAAACAGTAGAAAAGCAGGAAATTTGTTAGAGTCATTAAATTCAGTAAAGACATTTCAAAATTGAGACATTCTTGTTTAGGAATAAAGGAAAAATACTAATGTATGTTTGAAAATTAATGTTTTCTTTTTATGAATCAAGTTGGAATAATTGTATGTGCTTTAGATTAAAACATGTCCACCTTTCCATTTCACATTTTATGATAGAAAATGTGTGTTATACAATCAGAACATGGGAACGTTAAACAGAACCAAAGATGATCACAAGGATTACATTAATGTGAATGTTCTGAATCCCAACAACCACACAGAGAAAAAATAAAACAGCACATAAATAAGTTGGGGAAACCAATTGTGAAATCGAAAAACAACATATGAACATAAGATTTTTTTTTCAACTTCATTTGTGCATCAATGCATTAAAGTGAATATAGTCATCTACTTCTCATTACAGATTTAATTCAGTGTCATTTATATCATCAGTCATTACACTTTTGGAGATCAATCATTTTCTAGACACTTTGTTTTAGATTTATATATTTAATGTAATTATATCTAAATGTAAGTTTAGCATATTCAGTGGCAGTGTTATTCATCTTAAAATGAATAAAGTACCAAAGAACAAATGACAGTCAGCTTCATGATGTTACAGCCTTAATGGAGTCCAGTCCATCGTCGTTGTCTTCGCTGTGAATTGGTACCGTTTCCATGCCAATGTTTTCCATGGCAAAATTGATGAAGACCTGTGGAGGTTCAATCATAATGTAAGAGTTGTGCCAATAAATAAGGTGACAATTTTCTCTGAAGTGAAGAGTAAGTTTTAGTTAACCAAATGGAGGAGCTTCCCACACTAACCCCCCTCTGTTTCTCCTGGTTGTGGTGTCTTCCAATCCCACAGCCCCAGAGGTTTTAGAGTAGTTGAAGGATATCAGCTTTGGCTGCATATAAAGCTCATGGATTCTCTCACTAACTCATATTCCATTTATTTTCCCTCAGGCCTACCCTCTGTCAGTTTCCCTCTGCCCCCCTCCCTTTTTTTCCCTCTTTCTCTGTTCTTTCTTTACTCCCACTCAGCTTCCATCTGGCCCCTGCTTCTCCTACCAACCTCTCGCACCTTCTCTCATCTCATATCCTTTTTTTTTTCCCCTGTCCCTTGCTACCGTCTACCCACCTCTACAAAGCCACACACTGGTTCTCCCTCATTCTCAGTTTATATCCTGTCTTTTTTTTTTCTTTTCTCACCTCATCCAGTGTGGTCTGGCTCACAGAGAAGTGTTTGATCCGCAGAGCATTTTTGTTGGACTCCAGCTGGTTGAAGATGTCAGCAACCCCTCCAGGAGCGTTTGGTACATGGTACTCCACCATGGCAGAGTGCTGGTCCTGTGTGTTCAGACAGAATATAAAAATGGGACATTAAAAGTTGGAAAAAGTGTAAATGTCAGAGTGAAACAAAACAGAGTAAATATGCTAAACAACCTAAATCCCTAGGACATTTAGGGACCACATCTGTATTTTTTTTTTATGGTTAACACTGTAAATTCTACATAAATTGAGCTGTAGGAATAAATCTAGAGCATTGCATGTCCTAAAAAGCTCAGCTAAGAAAGTCAGTTGATTCTTTAAAATAAAATGAGTAAAATTGCTCAATTTAGTTAAGTAAATTCAACACTTCATTGTTTAGAGTGCATAAAGAAGATGATGAGTTCTGGTTATTTTTTAAAATTGTAGCATCTAAAAAGATGTTAAATTTTAAAGTAAAGAATTAAAAGTATATTTTTATGTTTTGAATGTAACTAAATAAAAGTAAAAGTTACGATTTAAGATAATCCTTGCTAAAATGACAGATCCTCAAAAAAAATACTTAAGTACTGTAATGAAGTAAATGTACTTTGTTATAAAGCTTAGTTTGTATCGTATTGCATTTGGATAAAACTGGATTATGGATTTGGATCTGAATGTAGATCTGACTGTGCTAGATTAAGTAATCAGATGCCAAGAACTGTGTTTTTTATTTTTATTGTGTGTGTGTGTGTGTGTGTGTGTTTCCTTATTAGATTTTTGTTTTGTGATCACTGTGTTTTGTATGTTGATTTTGTCAGCAATAAACTCACAAACCAACATGTTCAATAAAAAGTCTTATTTTTTTTTCGCTCTCTCTAACAAACTTATTGTCTTTTATTCCTCCTCAACAAAGTAATTCTGACTGTTCAGAATAGTTAAAAAAAAAAAAAAAAAAAACTCACCTTCAGATAAGTACAGGGGAATCTGCGCTGCATGAAAGCAGTGATTGCCTCTGCGTCACATGAGGGCTCAGCCAAGTACATCTTCACCGTGAACCCGGTGCCAAACCTGCCCAGAAAAGATATTTTTTAAACAAAGAACTGTTCTTGCATATCCCCGGAAAGAGAACGTCGGTGGGGAAGAAAGGAACGGTCGGTTGAAGGATGAGTGGAGGTCACTAACCTGTTCTTAATGTGCTGCAGAGAGCCCAGGCATCGGAACTGACCTTTCACCATGATGGCAAGACGGCCGCACAGAGCCTCACACTCCTCCATGCTGAGGAGCGGACACAAAGAAGAAAAAAATAAAGGTCATACAAGGATTCTTTGAGCTTGAAATAATTAGCCTGCATTTATTGTTCCTGCAGCTCTTATCTGCCTAAAGCATATATAGTACTAAAATGATAACCAGCTCTGCACGGTTATCATTTTACATGAAATCTAGAAAATTGTGTGGTGTAGATATTAGTAATGCAAAAATAATAAATTAAAATGTTTCAATTGAAAAATAAAAAATCTCTACACTTTTTACCTGTGAGAGGTGAGGACCACAGCACATTTTCCTCGCACTTCTTCTGAAATGATTTTCCATAGGTGACGTTTGGTGCGGGGGTCCATGCCAGAGCTCGGCTCGTCCTATGGAGAAAGGAGGAATGAAACAGGGACAGCAGGGTGTCAAAATCAATATGGAGGGATCAAGAAATGACAAGTAGATCTCTAACAAAAGCAACATGTAGCAGACACAGTGCAGATGAGCTTGGCGAGAAAGTAAAAACAAAATAAACGCAAAAAATAATTTGTGAGGAAAAATCCTACAAATAAAAGGGTCTGAAAAAACAAATAAAAAAAGGAAAGTTGAGGACCAAAAGAAAAGAATGAGAACAAAGTGAGACCATTTAATAGAGACATAATAGAGAAACAAAGTGTAAAGCTACACAGAAGCACACCACTGGATAAGCTTGTAGCAGCAAATTAATTAAATGTATGAAATCTTTCCAATAGTGCAGATCGATATCTACTTTATTCTAACACCATTTCAATAAAAACAGTGCACATTTGGCCTAATATTTCTTTTCTGGCGACCAGTCGGGCAATTATGTGGGCAGTTGCAGCAGTGTGTGTGTGTCTGCCTCACCAGGAGCAGGATTTGTGGATGCCCGATGAGAGCGAGTGCAGTGGAGAGCTTCCTGCGAGTGCCACAGCTATAACCATCAGTAATGATGTTTCTGTGGTAATTCAGCTCCAGCTTCTTCAGCAGGTAGTTCGCCACCTATAAAAGAAGCATGCTGGGAATTAGATTGGGGATGAGCAGAATACCAAACACTACTGTTGTTTTTTTTCTTTATTATTTCTCATTATTCACGCTCATGGTTATGCCTGAAGTAAGATAACAGACCCCACCAATCGGAATGGCTGCTGCAAACTTCTAATTAATACAGAAGTAATATAATAGTTTAATTGTCATCTAATGGGAGACATTGTAATGATAACTTTCCAAAGTTAAATAAGAAAATACATTTTAAAAATGTCCATTTCATAACCAAATACTATGTCCAATAATATACAATCATTTTGATGGCTGCAACTTGTTCCATAAAACCTGGGACAGGGACAACAAAAATACTGGGCAAGGTGAGGAATGCTCAAAAAACACCTGTTTGGAGCATTCCACAGGTGAACAGGTTAATTGGAAACAGGTGAGTGTTATGATTGGGTATAAAGGGAGCATCTCTGAAAGGCTCAGTTGTTCACAAGCAAGGGTAGGACAAGGTTCACCACTTTTTGAACAACTGCGTGAGCGAATAGTGCAACAGCTTAAGAATAGTTGTCAACATACAATTGCAAGGAATTTAGGGATTTCATCTACAGTCCATAATGTCATCAAAAGATCCAGAGAATCTGGACAAATCTCTGCAAATAAGCAGCAAGGCCAAACAAATGTTGAATGCCCGTCATCTTTGATCCCTCAGGTGGCACTTCATTCAAAACCCACATCATTCTTGAACCGTATTAGCACATGAACTCAGGGACACTTTAGAAACTATTGTCAGTGTACACAGTTTGTTGCTACATCTACAAGTGCAAATTAAAACCCTACCATGCAAAGCCAATGACATAAATCACAAACACTCAGAAACACAGTCGGCTTCTCAGGGCCCGAGCTCATCTGAGATGGACTGACACAAAGTGAAAAAGTGTCCTGTGGTCTGACGAGTCCACATTTCAAAATGTTTTTGGAAATCATGTACTCTGGGCCAAAGAGGAACATGACTGTCTGAGTTGTTATCAGGGCAAAGTTCCAAAGCCAGCATCTCTGATGGTATGGGTGTGTATTAGTACCCATGGCAGGGGTAACTTGCACATCTGTGAAAGCACCATTAATGCTGAAAGGTACACACAGGTTTTGGAGCAACATATGCTGCCATACAAACCATGTCTTTTTCAGGGAAGTCCCTGATTTCAGCCACATTCTGCTTGTGTTACATCTTTGTAGTAAAAAGTGTGGGTACTAGACTGGCCTGCCTGCGGTCCAGACCTGCATCCTATTGAAAATGTATAGTGCTTGTTGAAGCACAAAATACAACAACTGAAGTTGTACATAAAGCAAGACTTGGAAAGATTTCCACCTACAAAGCTTTAACAATTAGTGTCCTCAGTTTCCAAACACTTGTGTTATTAAAAAAAAATAATGATGTAACACAATGGTAAATTTAAACATGCCCGTCTGTGTTGCAGGCATCAAATTAAAAATTAGTGAATCTAAAAAAAAGAACTATAAAGTTTATCCATTTATCATTAAATATCTTGTCTTTGTAGTGTATTCAACTGAATATAGGTTGAAAAGTATTTAGTTTTTAATTATGTTTTACAGAACATCCCAACTTCATGAGAACTGGGGTTGTAAACAAACCTTGTTTATTTCCTATACCTTTAATTCATCAAAGCAATTAAAAAGATTTTCTCTGTGATGGCCCAGGGTGCCACTAGTTTTATTTTCAAGCCTGTTCAAAGGAGAAAAAAAATGTTGATTTACAAGGTCAAAGAGCATATAGTGGTCCTGTTTCTAGTTGGGATTCATACTGTTACCATAATTGCTTACTCTATCCTGTACAGCAGCACTATAAATTACTTGAGGTGTCTTTTGGCTGTGTCCACATGAATATTTAATGATGTTTGCACAACAATGATGACTTTACCTGGTGACTTTGTCCCATCTATGTAATTCTGGGGCTGCAAAACCTGATTCAGAATAATCCATTGGATGCATACCAGTGAATTCTGTGTTTAAATCCTAGTGACAGCTAGAATCAGAAACCTCACTGAATCATAACCATTCCTAGACATTTAAAAATGTTCTACTCTTGGTTATTAATCACATGGAAGCATGTGCTGTAAATACCAGTGTGCTTTGAAATAGCCTGAAGCCATTTCCCATTAAACTATGGCCTTTTTTCCCCATCAGCAAGCAAGTCTGCAAACTAGATCAATGAAGCAAGCTAATGCAATAGATACCTCAGTTCACTTAGTTCACTTAGACTTTCTGCTTTTGCTATGAAATGGGATTTTTTCCTCAAGTGTGGGGTTTTCTGTTCAGCTCACCGATTCAGGGTCTCTAAACTCTGTCCATAAAAAGACATACTTTAGAAAACTACTCAGTATTCTGCATCCAAATTTGAATGATTAGTATGCACAATATATCACATTCCTGACAGGTTCAGATCAAAATATGATGCTTTTTTTCCTGTTTCCTCATAAAACCCATTTTGCAACACCTTTGATGTAACAGCTCATTAAGCCGACAAAATCATGTCAATGCGAAATGACCCCATTAAGGCTTGTCTCATTATCCACAGCTACGGGACTGTCAGCGGGAGACATCATAAAAGGAATTCTATATATAAAGTGATTTTTTCTGAATTAGCCTGACACCTATGTTGTGGCTATTACAACCATTGTTGTCATTACTCTGATCAGAGAGCAGGTGCTGCAACAGCAGTGGTGACAGTGATTAGTGTCAGACATCTATTTCTGTGTTTTATTGTCTATGTGTGTCTTTTGTGTCTCTGAGCATACTTGAAAATGTTTGCCTTCAGTTCTGCTGATAACATGAGTAAGATTGTCAGAGGCAATCAATGCAGAGACTCTGTGGAAAATGGGGTAGAGCGAAAACAGAGGTTTTTTTTCTTGCATACAAGCTAGATTTGATGCGACAACTGTAGTCGCTCCTATCACTACTTTTGAGAAATGACATTACTTTTTTGTAAATGATTTTAAGAAAGCCATAAACATTTTTAAGTTCTGTATGTTAATGACTTTTTTGCCACTTTGATTTGGATATTTGACATTACTGAATCTCGTCATAGCTGACTCTCTATTATAGCTTTTAGAGACTTACTGCAACTATAGTATCTGAGCTAATAAAATCTTTGTGAGGTCATGCAGGGTTAGAACTAAAATGTGCAGTCAGTGGGGTGAACTATAGAGCAAGATTCATGGGTCGGCAAAGTCATTCACAAAACTCTTCCTTTATCCTGGCTGGATCACCATAGTAATTTACAGCTTATAAACGTATATGGATAAAGGTATGTTCACTGTTTAAGTGTAAATCAGCTGGAAAGTGACATTACTCTCAGCTACAGTATGTACTAGTATTGCTACAGAACAAAGCTGTGCAAGTATAATCTGTGTGTTGCATTGCCATGGGAACAAAAACCCTGCATTGTCTGGCATTTACTTCAGTAAAGTGATGAAGAGAATTCACAAACCTAAAGCTTACTCCATTTTACACAGCTGCTATTGTACCTAATAAAAACACAATTGGGATGAAAATGTTTATCTGGAGTTTATAAAAAAAATTCTGAATCAATCAATGCACCCAACCAAAAATGGTTGGAACAGATACAAAAGAACATACTGGTTGACAGAAAGACACAGATTGCTTGATTTATATGCAAAATGTTACCTAAGTCCTTCTAAACTCCATTTTCTTTTTGTTACACTGCTAATTCCTTTAATGTTGGCAACAGTGACAGACAGGCACATGAAGTAATTACCACAAAAGTAAGATTGATTATTTCTTTCAAGGATAAACGAGAAGAATAAAACTGAAGTGACAGATCTAATAGGATCCTACCACCATCAATGCATCATTTAAACACAAATCTGAACAGATGCAAATAACATCCGTATTGATGGAAACTTCAGCTGAATTCTGAAGTTTGGACTCAGAGCCAAGTTGACAACAGAAGCTTTTCTGATTCACCCCTGACTGTAAAGCTTTCAACATACATCACTCAACACTTCACACACTCTGATTAGGTATGCATGGAAGCAATACTTCCTAGTCTCAGAGTGAGAATGCACCTTGGAATTTCTATCAGATTCTGTGTCGTTTTCTGGATGATGTTGTCACTATGCAAAGCTTTGAAAGACAGCGCTGCTTCCGCAGCTCTTCCTTACCCCATCTATCTCCCTCGTTGGGATGCCACGAATGCGAGCATAGAAGTACAAATGCTCTTCTCCAGTGAGCAGATCATCAAGTGCATCCACCTGGGGACAGTAGCCGATGTTAATTCCCTTGTAGCGGCACTCCATGATGTCTACCAACCGCCTAGAGGAAAAACAAAAGAAAACAAAGCAAACAATGAAAAACAGATTATTTGAAAAAGCTATAATAAATATGAATCAATAGTTTTATTTTCACAGACACCTTCTTTATCACATTAATAAGAACAAAAATTTTGCAAAGTGTTCTACGAACATAAACCAATATAAAGATTTGATGCAAAAAATAATAGTACTGGAAATGGAAGATCATTAAAAACATAAATGTGAAAAAATGCAGTGTGTGTGTGCGAGTGTGAATAAAAAACATCAATACACAGCATACCCATCTCTGTCCCTGATCTGTGCTGAGCCGTCTGTTGGGCTAACATCTCCAGTCAGCATCTTGAAGGTAGTAGTTTTTCCTGCGCCGTTCTCTCCCAGCAGTCCAAAGCACTGAAAAACAAATTAATTTCTTTGTAACTCAAAGCACTTAAATATTAAGCAGTAGTAGATGATGAAACTAAGACACAGTCATAAATAAGGGAATAATTCTCCTTCAGCTGACTGTTTTAGATTAGAAATAATCTGTTTCTAATTAAGCATCATTGACTTTTCTGAAATTTTGCCACATAAAACAGGAATCATAACTTTATCAGTTGAATCAACTAGAAAAAAAAGTCTGTCTTTCTATTTGCAATTATTTTTTTATGAATTGTTAAACCTTTCTAAGACCGTCTCCAAGGTTCTAAATAAATATATGACTTTACTGAATAAAAAGTCAATGTTGACATTTTTTTACTTTACCCAGCAACCAGTGTAAGTGTAAAACTCAAACTGTAACATATTTCTGTGTTTTTGTGGATAATTAGACTCAAAAAGTTATAAGTTAAAGCGACATTTTTTATAACCCCAGTGCTTTCAGTTTGCTTGTATTTTAGAATGACTCCTGATGCTTACCTCTCCAGCAGGGATGCCCACAGACAGCTTCTTGACAGCGTGCACCTTCTTATTGAGATGCTGATAGACCTTAGAGAGCTGGTTGATCTGCAGTATGTCTGAACTGGCTGCTCCACTAGCAACTCGAAGATGCTCTGTTGCCACATCCTCATCCTCTTCTTCAGGAGCAATGTCAGGAATGGTCTTTTTGCCCAAAATTAGATGCCTACAATGGGAAAGAAAATAGTTTGCCTTTTGCAATTTATTTTTTGTCTTCCTTAATCACTCAAAAAGGATCTGCTACATAACTAACCATTTATCTACATAACATATCTCACAACTGTACTGGGGTTTCAAATCTTAAAACAAAGTTCTATGCATTAATAAAATACAAGGCTTTGGAAAGTGTTATCATGCAGTGCATCAAAATACCACTTCTGGCTTCTGTTTTCCTCACCTGACTTTACGTATGACAGCCTTGTTGAGCAAGAGGCGCAGGGTGAAGAAAACTATGCCTTGGATGATGGAAGAGATGAACATCCACCCTAAGCCCTCTGAGGAAAATGGGTCTTTATAAGCATCAATTCCGTAGCCGCTGAGAATCTGAACCTCGATGTTCGATCTGGCCAGCTGTATCAGACCGTTTCCAAAGTTGAACTGAGGGAAGATGAGGAATGCGTTGCAGAGGTTTTGGAAGATATCTTGGATGGCCTGCGGGAGAAACACAACATAATATATGTGTGTATATATATATATATATTTAAATATATATATATTTTTAAAGAAAGTACAACAGAAGAGACACAATCTTGTAAAAAATGGGTTTAGAAATTTCATTGTGGAGTTTCAAACACAGGCATCTTGACATTGGCAATTTATTCTGACCTCTGGTTTGTGCATTGCTATTTGTCCAAGAAAGTACAGAACGGAGGTGGACAGGATGGTGTTCATGCTGATAAAGAGGTTGATGCAGACATAAGAGATGAAGGCAATTTCTGTATCTTTGAAGACTCCTGCTAGGAGATACATCCAGGGGAAGGTAGCAAACCTGAGGAAGAGACAAAGGAGGAATATTTCAAACAAATCATTTACTAAAAATAACATTATACTTCACCTTAAAATAGGCTGGGTCAGCTTCAATACAGAAAACATTCAAAGGCGAAAAACAAAATGAGGACTGAGGATTTGGATGTCTTTTTATTTCTCTCACAACTGCATTATCTTAAGCTAGGCAAACTTGTGTTTTTAGGTGAAGGAGGCAGGGTGGGACAAGAGGGTCTTTAACAGAGTAAATAATAGCTGTGAGCTTGATGAAAGGCAGCACCAAAGAATGCTGAAAGGAGAAAATGGAAAATACTATAGCATGAGGAGGGTAAACATTCAGTCACAATGCCAAAACAGACAAAGATAAATGACTACTCTCTTTATTCCCCGTGGTGGCAGCGCATCTTTCGGCCTCCTCTCACATTATCTGCTAGTTGTTTGGATTGGGGGTGTTTGGGTCAGAGAGGAACACAGAAAAAGAACGTAGAAATAAATAAGTATATATATATATATATATATATATATATAAGAAAGGTGGGAACTGAAGGAGATATACAGTAACAGAAAGAGCCAGACAGAGACAAAGCATTTGCGTGCCGTGTCCAAAAAAAAAAGGTGCTTGGTAGGCAGACTGCGAGTGCCAAGCATGACAAGGAACAGAAGCAAGAAGGCTGCAGACCGGACCAGGTGGGTGCAGCCTGACAGATGGAGCATTGCGATTACTCATTGCTTGGGAGGGAGACATCTGTCTGATAAATGAGAGGCAGAGTGCTGACTTGGCCTTCAATAGTACAGAGCGCACTATGAAGCCTGAAAACAACGCCCTACATAGGTGCCCAAACTTCTACTAAAGTGGCTGAATGACATAAACGAGTTGTGTGATAAAGATGAGAGAAATATAACATGTAATTACTTTTGATACAGTTCCGAAGTCTAAATCTTTTGGTCTGATTGACTTTAAAACCTTTTGAGGTGGCAGCTATCCCTTATCTCACACTAAGTTACACTGTTGCTTCCTCATCGGATTCTACCGTTGTCGCGTCTTTGGCTCAAATGGGATAAACGATTCAAAAGCAATTTTTATATCAGCCTTTCAATCCTGATGCCATCTGCCTCCAGAAGGAATTAAAAAAAAAGATCTGTGTTTACATTTGAACAGCAGCCGCCTCCGTATGCTCTGTGCTGAAATGTAACCTCGTAGCACACATAGCAACACCCATTAGAGACTAGAAATCCCAGTGCATATGTGGAGAAAGGCTGGGGTAGATGTAGGAACATTGGGATATCCTCTGTGGAGAACACAAGGTCATTTTTACTGATTTACAGTTTGACTTTGTGCCAACAGAACTCTTTATATGCTAGGGTTCATGTGGAGAATGCTGCTCAGACTGATAACACGAAGCCCATATCTATGAGCATGGATTTCTTTTTTTTGGTATAAATCACCTGTAGTTGACCTCCAACTGATTCTTAATCTCTTCTTGTTAACTACTGCTGCTGGATCAGAAGTCCTTAGGCTTTCCAATTTAATATTTTTTTTATTTTCTATCTGACAGAGGCCTGATTAGTCACAAATTGGTTAAAAATATTATCTCACAGACATAAAAATTATAAAAATAAATCAGTAACACAACATATATAGATGACAACTTCTTTTTTTTTTAAATTACTGACCCAAAGAGCACAAAAAGGAGGCTGACGGCTCCCAAATTTTGCCGCTCTGTGAAAGCTGGAATTTGGAAAGCAGCAATCACACAGATGGTCAGAGTCACAGGAATCAAATAAATGACCTGTAAAGAAAGAACATGTCTGTAAATGCATTTGAAATTAGTAAAATAAAGAACTGATTATGAAAAGATAATATTAAGAAATAAAAAACGTCCTTTGTAATCAAAATTCTCTCTTTTTAAAAAAAAAAAGAAACACATTTTAATACAGTTTCTGGTTTCCTTCGACCCATTTAGTGAGAAGACGTTACCATGTCATAGAAGAAGTTCACTGTCCAGTAGAAAGTCTCGCTAATGCCAGCAATGTGTTGGAGTCTCTTTGACCCACTGTTGTGTTCAGTGACTTCATAGATGGCGAAGCTGGCAGTGGTAATTGAAAATCCGGTCAGCACACACACAGCCACGAGGATCTGGAGCACTCCTTCAATGCTGTGAGGAAAAGATCATGCAGATGACGTGATTAAGTGTCAGTTACTTGAATTACTATCATTCAATCATATTCATGAGCAGCATATTTTATGGTTTGCCTCGTTATTTCTAGTATTGCCACTGTCTATTCAGAAGCAAGTTCAAATGAGTCAATATACTCGGATGGGGTAGATTCTGTTGAAAAATGCACATCTTGCACAAAAAAGGGTGACCTATTTAAAGTTTTGCTCCAAATGATCATTAACAACTCTTGCTGAGATCGGACTCATTTAAACTATTGAAGTGACATCCAGTAAATGAAATCCCATTAATAACTAACATTTTTATGGAAAAAGATATGCCTCAGTAATAACAAAACAACAAAAAATGAAAATCGGATGGCTTCATTTAGACAGCATCTTCAAACGGTGCTTGTGGTGCAGAAACTCGAGGCAGGGATGCTGCTGTGAGTCTACACAACCAATTGTCCAGATTACACCACAGAAATCTATTTGAAGCTTTGATCTATTAATTATTTTTCTGGTTGCATAGCGTCCAACACGTGTTTGTGTCTGGTCAAAACTGGTTTATTCTGCTTTTTCTCATTCCTGGGCTGCATGTGACCAAACCACCATCACCACTCTCCTCTAGCGGGGTGACAACACCACCGAGCAGACTGACTATCTTGCACGAGGCTGAGGAGAGCACAAATCTGGCACAGTGACCAAGAAGGAGGGGAAAGGGAACAGCAAAGAGGGACATGTGGTGGGCGTTTCAGGGCACCACTTACTACAGAAGAAAGCCGGGAGCAGCAGCTACAGAGCAGGCTTGTTATCAGTGCAGCCAAGATAGCTTTAGAAATGTTTCCCATGGGCTGAGCTACAGCATGGTGAGAATCAAGACATGTGAAGGAATACATCTGCCATGTCTTTAACAGAGCACAGGCCAAATCAATATATCAAGTGCAGAAGCCAAGTATCACCCCAAAGGGAAGGGGGGTGAATGTGTAACTGCAGCTGCGGCAGCACCTCAGGAGGCTACAGTAAAAGACCTGTCCATATGAGGAAACTATTGAAAGATATAAACAAATCGGTTAGGACTATTAAGTTTCCGAAAAATAAGTTACTCCAATCCATTATTAGATGGATTTAGTTTGATCCTTTGGAACACAGACATGTTTGCATACATGCATACACACAACTAAGGTCTCTAGAGCAAGATGGGGAGCATTTTTAATAACCTAACATTGGGAAGTTGAGGAAAATCAATCCACCTCAGTGCCACCTTCAAGATAAACACTCATTACACTGGGACTCAGATCAATAGAGTAAGCTCAGAAAAATCCATTTAGAAAATCAAATATGGGGTAAATACTGCTGTCATGTATCCTTCAGCACTAAATCCAGCCTGAGTTTAATGTCTAGGACCGGAAAAATAGGATGGCTCTATAAATTATGTCAGGTCAGACAAACAACAGCCAGCATCAATCATACTGACCTGAGTAAATTAGGGATATTTACTCTAATTAAAATGATAATGCACATTTATTTGTGTTGTTTTATGTGTGCAAGCAAACCAGCTAAAGAATATTGAGGCTAGTCCTTACACTGTATCTTCATCATCCTTCCGGCCAAAATAAGGGTGGCTGGAAACTGAAATGGCTGTAATAGAAAGAAACAGGGTATTATATTATCAGTGGTTAAAAAACAAGTACAAAAAAAAAGAAAAAAAAAAACAGCGCACAAAAGCTATTTTTCAGCACAGGAACCAAATGAACAATGATGTTCTCTTAGCCTGGAACACAGTCAATTGGAAAATATAGAGCACGATGATTTCATTTGCCAGTGCACACAGAGAGAATTGAATTTACTTTATCATTTTCTCATGGTCTTCTAGACACTCACAGACGTAAACTGCTACTCTTCGTTTGTTTACATTTCCTCTGATAGGAAAGTGCGTGTCCTAAAACATGCCAAAGTCCAGAGCCAACAGGGAGATCAGTGGAAATGTTAGGCTTTACAGGCAAATCCTTTGTCAATTATTGAACCATCATTAAAAGCAAACAGAATTTTGATTTTGCACGATTGTATTTGTCTTTTTCTTGATGAGCTACAATCATATACAATTGTCCAAATGTAACTAAATATATATAAATATACACATAAAGATGAACAGGGCTTCTTTTCATCTCATATCTGTAAGCATGGCGTAATAAAGAGCTCAGAAAATGCATATTTTCTTTCTCTCTAGGGAATTGAACAGAAAGTCTTCCAGTACAAAACACGGTTCCGAGGGGGACTGATCAAAATCTATAGTCGTGACAGTAGAGATTGATGGACTGGAGTGTGATGGTGCATCTGCAACAGTAGGAGGTTATAATCAAAAATCCTGCAAGACTGGGGTGAAAAGAAGCAATTTGTTGATGACATCTAAAGATTCCTAATGTTCCTCTGACACTGTAGCACACAAAACATGGGTTAGAGAATCGGTTCACATAGATCAACTGGTCCCCTTAGAAAATAATTCCTCTGGACCTGCACCCCTGTAAACCTCTACCACCAATGGGTAACATTTAAATGGTTATACATCTATACCTTGGGGCACATTTATCATCCACTGTTTAATTAACATGCATGTCTATTCTTGTGTGCTTGCACTGTATGTTCATAAGTGCCCTTTTGTTCATACATTTGTGAATGTGTGTTTGTGTACTCTTGCTTGGGGCCAGATGGTTAGGGTGCTACTCAGAGCTGAAACAAAACTGAAAACGTGGGCCAGCCTTTGCTTCTCTTCAGCATCGTTCCCCACTGAATGGCACAAATTAGTATTCCGCATGCATAGTGCTGTTAGTGTAAAGACACACAGCACCCCCTGGCTTAAATCTAGCAAAATGATCCATGAGTCAACACACTGTTTACAGCTGTCTTTGTATTTAGTGCACTAAAACACGCAGGATGCAGCTTTTTAATGCTGATATCTCTGTATATTTTATTATAACAAGGACATAGTTTTGTTTAAAAGAAACAAGTCTAGCAAAAATAAAGAGAATATGCCATTTCTAAACTAAAAAATTGCCTTATTTTGCAACAATATATAACAGTAGTATTGACTGTCAATTAAAATTAAATGTCAATATTGGGGTCCTTTCCCTGAAAGTACCATTTTAAATGTTTTATTTATATCAAACTTACCATATTTTTGTGGCTCTTTATCAAATGGGACATTGGAGCGCAGGATGATGTTGTTGAGAGTGTTGAGGTATGCGGGCATTGTGTGGTGACCCTCAGGATTGAACCAAACCTACAACCATAAAAATCAAATCTCTTTATCACATCTCTAGATCAGGAAATCTATATTAGTTTTCTATAAAAACACCTAAACGATGCAGAGAGCTTCAGACATCTCCATCTGGAAACATTTACACTGGAAAAAAGGGACAATTGCTGCAGTAAAGCATATTTATGATGACACTGATGGTGCAACAATCCAGCTCCATCTGCAAATATTAATCTTACAGCCAAAAGGTTTTAATTGGGATGTCATATATTAACTTTTAACAACTCATAAGTACGGCATTTCAAGATATAATTAGACATGGAGTGAGGAAGCAGGAGAGAGAGAGTTACCTTGGACAGTGTGCGGTTTTCAGGCACTGCAGTAACGTCCAATTTCAAGTTAGGAGGGAGAGGCATGCCGAAAGCAAAGCCTCCATACCTGAAAAATCCAAGTGGACACATCGATCAAAACAAAGAGCTCTGGCTGCCGCTGAGAAACTAAATGTGACACACACTGTGGATTTTTTTCTTTTTGGTTTGTTTCTTGAAATCACAGTAAATATCCAACAAAGAGAGATAAGAAGCATTCTAAGGGAAAAGCATTTAGCTCCTCTGAAAATGTATGAAGATGATGAGTTTCTTCAAGAGGCTATTTAAGGCTAGTTTATGTCAAGCAGAGCAACTGAAAAAAGTAAGCTTTGAGGCAGCATCAAAGTGATTTTTACATATACACATTCTTCTGTAAAGCTTCTCCACTGACAGGAAGCTTTTATTTCAGACACTGAAAAGAATTTATGAATGAACATCTTAGAAAAGATGAAAACTATCCCAATATTATTTCAATGTTTTTCAAAACAGCTATATAGTTCATTAATTTCTGCAAAATACTTTATTTTAAGAAAACGCCAAAGATAATAAGCAGACTGCCTTCACCTGTTCCTGATGAAATCATTGGCTGTAGCCAACAGGTAGTTCTCCACATTGAGGTCAGTCAGATTATAGACAGTCTGTGATGAGGGGATCTTCTTATGTGGAGGCTGGTAGTTATTCTTCTCACAAATCTGCAGTGTACAGAAGACACAAATGTATTCTGCTTGGCCCTTTTGAAACATTCAAGAAGGCGAGGCATGGGAGGGGGAAGACAAGCGAGGACACAAAAACCCACTCACACACATGCCGTTACAGCTGACCCAGTCTCACCTGTTCCTTTCGGGTGCATTTACAGACACTAAATGGTTCGGAGATGTTTCCTCTGGAGATCCACTTGTTTGTGCTTCTTCTGCAGACCCTTTAGGAGGAGAAAATAAATCATTCACAAAGTGGAAGCAAGGCTCACTGAATGTTTGTGATGTGCCAAAAGCCTGCCTCTTGTCGAACTCACAAAGAGATGAAATAAATTGTAGTTAATACTGTGGGATATTAATGCAAACAACTTGTGCATTTGCAGCATTAGAGAGAGTAAAATAAATACGACTTGCGATGGATCATAAAGTAGCTTTGAGACCGTGTGTGTTTTTACCAGGAGCTAAATATACTCTCTGATCACAGTTTTTCAAGCTGTTAGGTTTGTGTTGTAATGTCATATTGTGTGAAACTCAGCTCCCACACAGTTTGGTTTTCACCAAATGATTTGAGGGGCACACGTGATATATGCAAATCAAACAGAAAATGAAGAAATTCATGCCCACAAGTTGGCAAAGTTATCAAATCTGATAAAAAAAAACTATAAAATATTTAAAAATAAATAGAAAGAAATCAAAAAATGTCAAAAATTTATAAGCAAACATGTTATTTTTATATAATCACCCACTGTTAAAGGCATAAGTATAGTGTTTTTGCAAGTGTCTGTGTGTCTGTTTGTCTGCATTATTAGCAAAATATCTCACTGAATGAATATGATGTATTGGGCAACATATTTGCTTAAAACTAGCATTTTTTTTTTTCATTGTACAGGTTTTGATGAAACTTTCAAAAATAATTAATTTGATGTACTGTACAGCTACAACTGTTTCACATTTAGAGCTAACCCAATTTAATATGACTTTGCCAACATTTAAATGGCTGTAACTTACTCAAAATTACAAATAATGAGGTAAAGATTATGTGGTTGTAGTTGAGAGTCATCCTCAACATATACTTCTAGCATCTTGCAAGATGTGAATGTGGTGTCTATAGTAAATTAAAACTCCATTATGAAAGGCACTGGCCAGTATGCATTTCTTCAAAGAAATCTAGGCCATTTTAATATTTTTACTCCTTTTTTTGATCCCTTAGAGGTCTACTTCATGAGTGCCAACATTGATCTGAGAGCTTGCACGGGGAAAATCTCCCCTATAAATACGAGGTGTTTATGGAATACAGATGATGCTGTCACATCGTAAAGTCCTGCTGCAGGCTTTCAGCCACATACATCAAGCTGAGCAGCAGGAAAATGAAACGGAACGATCACGGGAGAGATCAGAGAGGGTGACAGGAATTGGGGAAAAAAAGCTGTCCAGTAAAAAAGAGAGAGAAAGAGCAAAAATAGACTTGGGAAAAAAAATGGTCAAATGTGGAAAAAGCTGTTAGGAAAATGAGTGTACTTTGCAGGAAATGAGAACAGCTGGAAGTGTAATTACGTACTGGTTATCAGACTTGTCGAGGCAGGCGTTATCGATTCCAGGGAAAGACAGCATGGTGTCCACCAGATGGCTGGATCTTGGATTTTGGTTACTGTAGAAAAAAAAAAAAGAAAAAACTTAACTCAAAGGGAATTTGCAACACAAATATATAGGTTTCCAAAAGTTTGAGCTCAGTGAAAATTGGGCAAAAACAGTTTTTTTTAAATGAGTTTCTTAGGAAAAATCTTTTTTTAAAAGAGTTTATCTAACATTGCAAATGCTACATAGGCACAGTGACGCTAACTGAGCAACCCAAACACAGTGAAGTGGAGAGATGAAAGGAAACAACATCTGAGGACATTTGACTTGCCACTTTAGATGTAAGTGGATTTGTTTTGTTTGAGTCACCCCCTGCCTTTCAACTCAAGGAGAAGTACACTCATAAATAAACATTAGGATCATTTGCATGGTTGATACAGGCACATTAGGATAATAGAACTCAGAGAAAGTTGATAGTTATTAAGCTCCGTGGTAATCTACAGTCAAGCACAAACTAAAAGCTGTAAAATGCTTGTAACCTGCTTCTCATGCTTAACACGTGTCTTAAATTTAGGGAAATAGAATTTTTTGAGTCTAATTTGTTCGTCAAGCTGAAAAGAACTGGGAGGAGCATCGACATCCACTTTGAATTCAGACTTCAGCGTTTTCTCCCCTGCTTCATGTCGCCTTGATCAACAAGCAGAACATGTTCAGAATAAAGACATCTCTTCCGACACTCTTCATCTCTCTTCGTTTGATCTGCTGTCACAACCTGCTGCATCATCATCATCATCATCTCATACCCCTCCGTTCTCACTCACACTTTCTACTTAAAGGTCCAGCTGACCTTCAGCAAACTACAGTTTTATAATCATTTTAGAGCAAGCGTGATATGATAGTCCATGCAGATACCAATGCTTAACATCCTACAACAAATTCAGCTTTGGCTTGAAATCTGTTTTTTTCAATTTGAAATTTAAATGATGAAAGTTTTACAAAGTAAAATGTTTTCAGATAACACTGCACGCAATTTGGAAAAGGAAATAATATATGATTACATCACTTTATTTCTAAACATTTCAATGTCTTATGATATTGAAAATTATGTTATGTATTTATTTTCATTTAGACTATTAAATATATACTGCAACAAAATGTGATGATTGAAAATCTTTTCCTTCAGTCCGCTGACCAAAAGAAAAGAAATCTTATCAAACCACCAGCTGGTGTCGCCAACTGAGAAAATTGATTATGCCAGAGTGTTTGCGAGTCTGGGGTCCTGATTAGTCTGATTTCCTTTTGTGTTTTCTCCCCAGTGTCACCGTAGTTTCTATGGGTACTGACCTGAAGAAAGAGTTACTTGGCCCAATGTTGTAGAGCGCAGGGCTTAGCTCCAGTTCCTGATAGTGCCTCATGTCACTCTTGATGGAGCCAAGGCCCATAGCAATCGCCACAAAGAGAACAGGTAGCAGGATCTGAGCGATCAGGCCCTTCCAGTCCCTCCGGCTGTGGTGGAATCTCTTGATTAGCATGGCTGTCAACTGCTGCCAGGCCAGGACCAAACCACTCTCTGTGGATGAACTGGTCAGCTCTAAAACGCAAATTATTTGACAGATTGACTCATCAAAAAAGAGCATGTGATGTGGATAGGTGATAAAAATGGACAAACTATAAAAGTGCAAGAAAATAGAACTTGTACAAACTTACGGATCTTGTCACCTATTTTGCCAAAATCATCACTGCAGTCTGAAGGGAAGCTGTCAATAGATCTAGTCTCAGAGACCGTCTCTGATATCGACAGTGGCCTCCCCTCCTCTGTGACTCCGTTGGTCATCTGGAGGAAAACCTGCAAATAGATGTTCAGAGATTAAGTTTACTGGAACATTAATATATATCTGCTCATGTTTTTTCACATCTAGTTCATCTACAGTTTGTGGGGAAATGTATGAGTTCACCTCCTCAAGCGTGGTGTCAGAAATGCCATAGCCTCCCAGCTGCAGCTCGTCCAGGTTGGTGTCTAGCGCGGTCAAAAGAGAGCGGTATGAGGAGGCGTTGGATGAGGTGAAGGGGGGCAGCGAGTAAACCAGGTCACCCCCATTGGCTTCTGTCAGTCGTGCTTCAGGCAGATGAGCTTGGATGACAGACTTCAGTTCAGCACCATCTACGGGCTTCGATTCTGCACCTTGAATCTACAAGAAAGAAAACACAGACATTTAAATGTTTCGATTTTGGTGAAATCCAACAGCTGTTTAGATTTTCCATTTTTAGAATAATCACTCAAATGCATAAAAATGTATCCCCGCTTCTTACAAAATAGGAGTCCAACTTCAGTCTAACTTCAATTTAGCACATTGTGTGGATTATAACAACTGATTTTTTTCACCAGATAAGATAAAAAAGAAACTGGTCTACATGTTGTTGCTGCATGTGAATATAAAGTATGCTGCAAAAGTCTGCAGAGCATCATTTGAGTGGGAGATTTAGTTAATCAGCAAGATTTTCAATATAGCAGATAGACATCACACTACTGCAATATGTCAAATGCAGCATAGATAAAACCTAGGATTTATTTCCACATGAGCGGTCAGGCTCGTCCATAATAATAGATGGTGAAATGTTACAATTTATGCTGGCCAAGATGTGTCTCTGTTAAAATGCATCAGAGATGTGCTCCTACTCCCCTGACACTTGAGATAAAGGTTGTGGCCTGCAATCCCTCAACCTTAACTTACACTAATGTTACAACATCAAGCACTGGAATGGCTGAAATATTTGATTAAAAGCATGAGAAAATAAAATATTTCTGAATATATTCGTATTGGGAAGAAAATAAATAAATAAGAGAGTTTTGCTCAGGTTTTCATTGCTTTGCACTGACATGACTGCACGTCTGTGAAGATGATTACCTTCTTGGTGAGGGTGAGTTTGTAGCCTTGACCCAGCTTGTCTTTCAAGTAGAAGGGTGATCCACAGCATTTTAATCCTCCTCGTTCCAGGAAAGCAATGCGGTCACTCAGTACTTCAGCCTCATCCAGGTGGTGGGTGGACAAGATAATGGTGCGATCTGAAAAAACACAGATAAAAAGGTGCCTCATTTACTCACACACTTACAACTTTTTTAAACCAATAACTGTAATATTTGCAATAATAAATGTGTCATTTTTCATTTTGTGCCAGGCATTTAGAGTAACAAGGTTTTCAATTGGACATTTCCTTTAAATGAAACTGTTATGTGCTACAGTGGTTTTAAATCACTCGTTTTTTTTAAATTTCCTCTGAATTATGATGGAACGATTATGTCAGCCTAAATTATTTATGACTTTTAGCAACCAGCTATGAAAGTCTTCAAATATGAACATAGAATACAAATCCATAAAACATGAAATGAGAGTCAAAGACAAACGAGTCAAATCAAATCACATAACTACATAAACAATGGGATAACAGGTGGCAGACTATAAAGTTAGATAATTGCAGGGCTTTAGAAGCAATCAACTGATGATTAAACTGGACAGCAAAACAAAGTAGCCAAAGTAATTCAGCAATGACAGATAGTTTTTTTTCCCTTCTGAATTTTGTATTTTTCAGGAAAAATAAAGAAAAAGAAAATGAGGATGATTAGAAACAGTGTAAAAATAATCACTAAAATAGAAAAAAATAACTAAAGCAACAATGAATGAATAATATTGATAAAAAGTTAAGTATGTCTGCTTATATGCACTGCAATGCAACAATAAAATTGCTGAATTTTCAAACCTTTAAAAGCAAATAATTACATTCAGTGTTTGAAGTTGATTACAGTTGTGCACATATAGGTGTACGTGCCTAAAATTGGAAAGCAAACACAAAGGGTTGACCTGCATGGAACACCAGTGAGAAAGAAAACGTATTTCCTTGCTGTTGTTTTTTGTTTAGAAAAAATGTGCAAATGTGATTTAGTCAAACAAATCACTTTTTTTTTTCCCTCAGCAACGGGATCATTATTATTGACATGGAGTATTTTCAGGAGATGAACCAACTGCAAATTCTGGCTATAAGGAAGCAGTGAATCAAGGATGATCTGTTGCTTCATCAGCTGATCAGGTTGCTGCTTATTTACTTATAAATTATATATCAAATGCCAGAGTAACTGAAAATCATCAGATTTATCTGAAAGCCTATAATGAAGAAGAAATAGAAACTTAATCCAAAATCCATGTTATCTTGGGTTTAACATTATTTTACGACTAAAGTGTCAGCACTGTTTAGTAGAAATAAAAAGTTGTAATGTTAGCCAAATCATCTACAATTTAGAAAATCCATTGAGTAAGCACTTCTTAAAAACTCACTTTTCTTGTGCTGGATAACAATGTCCCAGATGCTGCGCCTGGAGCACGGATCCACTCCTGTGGTGGGTTCATCCAGAACCACCAAGCGTGAGCCCCCTATGAAGGCGATGGAGATTGACAGCTTGCGCTTCATGCCCCCCGACAAGGTGCCGACCCGCTTGTGTCTGTGAGCGTACATGCCCGTCTCCTCCAGGATCCTGGCAGGGGAGTCAAAGAAAAGCATTTAGCACGGGGCTCGTGTGAACAATTTTCACTGCATTACAGCCGCGCCGCTGAGCAGTACTTCGATCAGTTCCATTAGTTACCCAGCAAGGGTTTTTGAATACCACAAGAGAGGAACAACTTCCTGCCTTCAGGTTCAGGCTTATTACAGCTCCTCTTGTAAAATGGAAACCCCCTCTAGGAAGAGTTTCATGATGCAACACAGCTTAAGATGCAACGGAATGAAAAATGACTTTTCTCAGTTAAACATATGCAAGAAGCTGCAAAGGATCTAAAACAAACCAACGATTATAATTTTTTAATCAAAAATGTAAAAAAAAATAAAAATTACATGGGAAAAATATATTATTGCAAACACATTTCAGAGATGGCATTCATGTCTGTGGAAGTAAAGGATGTATTTTCCAGCTCATAAAATGCTGAAGTGAGAGTAATAACATTTTTCTGACTTTCTCACAAATCAGTGGTTAAAGTCATGAAATATGGTTGACTAACACCACTGATTTTGATTTGATACTTTCATTTTTTTTTCCTAACTACTTGCGTTTACTGAGAACTGACTACTTACGCAACTCATTTTATTCACAGACCATGACTGAAGCTAATCAGATGGCTGTGTTTAACAAAATCTCTAAAAAAAAAAAAAAAAAAAAAAATTGCAGACAGTGAAAGAATCCTTTACTGAAATTAAAGTGTTGCCAACATGTCATGCATAAGCACTCAAATAATCTTTAGGACTTTTTTTTGATCACCCACATCACTCTCTGTGCTCTGGTTGATTCTTTACTTACGTGCGGACTTGCTCGTGCAGCTCTCCGCGTGACCAATGAGGGGCTTTGATCTGACCGTACAGCAGCAAGTGCTCCTTGGTGGTCATGTGGTCAAAGAGGACGTCGTACTGCATGCAGACGCCGAGCTCTTTCCGAACTTTGTCAGTGTTTAATTGCATGTCTTTGCCGTAGACCTCTATAGAGCCTGATGTTGGGGCATAAAGGCCAGTCAGGAGAGACCTACAAACAGAGCATGTGTTTAAAATTAGAACATTATTTAAATATAAAGTGAAGATAGTGAGAAAAAGAAAGAAGCTAAAACAAAACAAAATTTCACTTTTCTATTTTTTTCCTTCTTTTACATTTCTTAAATTGATCTCTTGTTTTGTCCCAGTCATTTTCTATGGTATAAAATCTATATTTTCAGTGGTTTTTAATCTGATTCTGCTGCTGCACTCATTACATGTTCCCCCGGATAAGAGCGTCAGCAAAATGAGTCACATTTAAAATGTAAATGTGAGTGCTCCTGTTGATGAAGACCCATCAGACTAATCTCCATCATGGTGCATTTGCTGTGCCAGATTTGAACAAAACAATCTCCCTGTCAGCACCAGACCACTGAAATGATTAAAGCGATGCGCAAATCTAATCTTTAAAATGCTTGCACACAACATTTAATAGTTGTGGTGGGTTTATCTTGAGACTTGCCAATATTTCTTAAAGAATAGAAGGAAACAAAAAATGATGCAGAACGCACATGGTGGTGGTCTTTCCGGCTCCATTGTGGCCCAGCAGTGTGGTGACGTGGCCCTCGTAGAAGGAAACATTAAGGTTTTGTATGGCTGCTTGTTCACCATAAGTCTTGGTGAGACCATGGAGTGCAACACCCACAGGTAACTCTGAAAAATCTTCACCAGCACTGTGGGATAGAGTTCCCTTTTCTGATAAAAACATGGAGATTGAGGATAAGTGTAAAATACAAACACTGAGATGTCACAGGTAAAAAAATATAAATGATTAGGGTTAGTTTTTTTTTCCTATGCAATGTATTTTGTTTTAAATTTGTACCTTTTCCTTTGCCTTCAGAGAAGACAGGCTGATTTTTCTGCATGATGTTGGAAAAGAAGAGTCCTTTGCTTTCAGTTTTTGTTGAACTGAAGAGCTCAGTCCAGAAGGAGAGTTTGAAGGGGAAGTACCACGGTGCAGGGATGCCATATTTTCCTGATGGGTTAAAATAAAAAGTGAAAAAACTTTCCATATACAACACACATCTATATGGTCATAACAAAGCAGATCTGAAAAGGTTGCACAACTTTAAATAGAAACTTAAATATTTAAAAGAAATGCAACAAGAAAAGGGTACCAAAGACTAACTGCATGAAAAGAGAAATGAGAGTTCATGGTTTACCTGGGAAAACCATGCGGATGTAAGCCCCGATGATGAAGTACATGACGGAGTCGATGAGTATGAGCCAGCACAACCAGCCAAAGGAGGCCGTGTCTCCAGCGATGGGAGAGATGTACGAGTTGCTCCAATGAATTCCTATGAGTTAAGAAAGGTGAACACTTCAATTTGCTACATGATACGCCAGAAAAATTCAGATATTTAAATGACCACACGCTCGTACCTTCTCCTTGAGACTCGTAGCGAGTAATGTACTGACAGGCGTAGCTGAAACAAGTTGGTGAAAACAGACCCTGTTGGAAAAGGTTAGAAAAACTTTAAAGACAAATCACCCAAAACAATAAATGCTGCAAAGTTTAAAAGTGAGAGCATATTCTTCATACGAGTCGTCCTAAACACATCATTTTTATGTGTGCAATGACCTGTTTTATATATATTTATGGAATATCTGACCTCCACATAATCATCAGACAGCATGGTGCATAAAAAAATCAAATGGGAACAACATTAAATAAATGAGTTTATCTTTTGCTTGTTGTTTATTCAGATTTTAATGTAAAGAACATTTTTGAGATTGGCTTTGGATTATTTTCTTTACTTGTTTTGAATTAGTTTGATGCTAAAGCTGTTTTCCAAGAAGAAATGTCAAAGTTGCCTTTTTATTCTGCGTAATTTCAGAGTAATTTTCCAGAACAAATTACATTATTTGGTATTTTAATGATTCCACAGAGCACATGCTTGTTTAATATACATGACTAATGGTTACGCATACTCAGAGCATACTCACCAGAACACTCTTCTGGGAAAAGGTTAAATTGCTTTCCAGAGCCATGACGATGATGAAAGGGAAGAAGCAGAGGACGTAGAGGAGGCTTCCACTCAGGCCGGCGATGTAGGTCTTATCAAATAAGGAGCTGACCATGTAGCTGAAGGCCAGGATGCTCAGACCGTAGTTGCAGAGGAACAGGAAAAGGAGGAAACCATCGCTTTGGGGCAGGATGTTCCCATACTTCAGAACTATTGTGAGGATGAAGATGCTCATCAACAGATAGGCAGCACACTCCAGGAACCAGGCAAAAAAGTGACTGAGAGGGTTGACTCCCATCATTTTCATATACTGTGAGTGGAAACAAGAGGGCAGCTTGAAGTGACAACATTTGAGTTATTTTTGCTAAAAAAAAGTGTCTATAAATGAGTACAACACAAAGAAGAATGAGAAAATTTGACTTTTTTTTGCTTTTCAAAATCAAAACATATGTATTCCACATTTTATCTCATTAACAGTTTGATTAGAAATCAATTATATGGATTATTTAAAAAATGAAAGACAAAAAAAATAGACAAAAAGCATGCCAACGCACAATGGCACTTGGCTTCACTTTGAGCAAACATTACCTCATGCAGTCTCAGCTCCCTTTCAAACACCAGTTTCTTCACAAAATCAGCCACAAACAACACCCATGGTATCATCAGCATGAGAGGGAAGACAAAAGACATGGCCTCCAGGAACCTGAGGAAGGCAGAGACGCCAAATGTCAATCAAACTCCTAGAAAACCTGACATTCCAACAGATAAAGTGGCTTGACAAAGTTGGATAAAGCTTGGGTATTTTCTCCAAAATAAATCCTTTATCTTTAAACAATCTTTAAACAATGACACCAGCAACCTGATAAATGGGATTCTAGTGCTTGAATATATTATAATATATTAAAATAATATATATATTGAGATTTCACAGTTATTGTGCCAGAATCTGTGTTGTTGAGAAATACATTGGAATAAAGAAAAAGGACCAGCTTGAGGCAGAGACTCTTTTGGTGGTTCTAAAATAATAAATTGGCACTCGAAGGCATGCAAAGTCGAACATCAAGTTCAAGAATGATTTATTGAAAACAAGCTTGCATGTCAATAAACATGAGAATGTCAAACTCATGTTAGACTGGAAGTCTTCAACAAAGAGGAGTGGTGTACTCCACTGAGGGTGTTTTAAGGCCTGAGCGATATTTAAGTGTGTAATCAGTATGTGCACGGTTTTCAAAAATGAATGTGCATTTAAAGTGAAAAATCATGCACATAATGCATTGCTAATTACGAAGAGACAGGTTCTTGTGAATGACTACTTATTGTCATTCCCAAGTGGCAAATGAATAATGAAGGAGCATACATTATTCCACATCAATGCCAGTTTCCCTTCTGATACAATGTGTGTCCTTTCATGTTTCTATGCAAGCATGCTTTTGGGGACTGGCTGTGCATGTGAGCGTCCTTGAATTTGAGAAACTCACTCGTCTCGCAGGAAGCATGGATACGGGAAAGGCTGCATCTGTACAGCCACATCTGTGACTTTCTTCCCAATCTGGGTTTCAATGATGGCCCGATCGATGTTTTCTTGCAGGTAGATAAATCCCCGGTTGTAGCGCATCGTCAGACTGGCCGAGATGTGCGTGTCCTTAATGAAGTATGAGGTTCGCACTTTGTCTGTTCGCATGACATTGTCCATGTGCATACGGATGGTGTAGCTGACTTTGGGAGGCAGAGAAGATGCTGAGGACGGAGGGGACCTGGCCTTCCTTGAAGAGTCTTCAGAAAGCTTGAAAATGACACCTTTAAGAGCACACAATCACAGTGTTTTATTTATCATCCTCAAGTTTGTTGCCCTTGATATTTCTTTATGGTTTAAGCATTTATAAGCAACAGTTTATCTGTGGTCATTGCAGTTTACACGGTGGATTAACAAAATGCACTGGTTCTCAGGATCTGTGTGACTGACGGATGAGTCCACCAAATTTTTACTCACTTGCATAGAGTTCACGGTTTTTGGCGAGCTCCTGGGCCGCACGGTCGATCTCTTCGATGGAGTCGTAGCCTTGGTAACGATCAAACTTGATGCAGGAGGAGAGCATTGTCATCAGCGTGGACAGGGTGGTGATCTGATCAAGAATCTGTTTGTTCTTTTCTAGCATCAGTGTCATGTTAGCTGTGAAGGGAAACATGTTTACAAAGTAAGCACATAGAAAAAACTAGACTGCTGTACAAATACAACACTCCCAGGCAATCCAGAGGTTTCTGTGGCTGATTGTTTATTTTTAAATATTTTTTACAAATGAGAAAAAAAGTTGTATGATTACTGAGCAAATTAAAAATGTTAAATCATACTGGAAAACAACATAAGATAATTATATATATATATATATATAACCTGAGTTCTTAAATGCACATGTTGAAGACTTTTTATAGAAGAGATAAAGTTTTTATAAATGCTATGGATTCATTTACCACAAAAAAAATCAAAACCATATCTTCTACAACATTTCAGCAGGTGTTTGTGCAATTTTTTGCCCCAAGATGATCCGACTATCATATCAATAATGATAGCAAGTCTCTGCTTCCATTCCTGATTCAGCCACAGGCCCGTTTCTCTGTTCCAAGCAGAGTTACTCTGATTTAAATCTATTCAGCAATTCAAATTAAAAAAAGTGTTTCTAGTATAACTTGGTGAGGATGCTTGCATCTCAGTAGTTGAGCTGGTTCATTCATGCTGCATCTGACTAAAACTCACCTTTTTTGTGGCTTTTCACATTTTTGCTGCTTTATAATTATGCACATCCTGATATTAGATGCAAATCACTGCAGCCACATTACTCTACTTAATGCAAAGATATGTCACCTGAAAATGATTAAATCTAATAGAAATTCAAATTCACATTGGCTGGGGTTGGAAAATGTGCATACATAAATATATATTAAAAGACGTTTCATTGGTAAAATGATAAAAATCATGTTTAATTGCATGTCATTCTTCGTTATGTTTAACAGTGACAGATCTTAGTTTGGGAAAATATGTTTCTCATTCAAAAATCTGAATGTTTAAGCTAAATATTGTGTGGAAAAAAATTAATCACGTATGTTTTTACAAAGGAGAGACAGCCACAGAAATAGCCAGTTCCATGTGTTTTGTAGTTAAACTCTAAAGAGCTGTTTTATTTTCTGACATCACAGAATATTTTGAAGTATTAGGCGAGAGTAAATATAAGTTTAAACCTGGTACGTGCCGCTAACAAAAGCAAGACTCTCATTTCTTTACTCACAGAAGCTGTTAAACGTCTCCTTCATACTGTCGACATTTATGTTTGTCTGCATCTCAATGAAATTCTTCACAAAGGAGTTGTTGAGAGAGTTCTGGCAGAAGGAGAGAGAAAGAGAGCGAGAGAGGAGAAAACTATGAGCATCATCAAGATTCAGCTGCCGAATCTCATTGAAAACCACTGCGAGGTTTATCTCTAGATTTTCAGATGACAGCAGGGCATAATCAGATATAAAGAAGAGCAGGTCTGAGTTTTCATACCTGCAGCATTGGCAAAGTGGTGCTGAGTATTTCGGCTGACTTTATGATGTAACTGGAAGATTCGATCCAGTCCTCGGAATGTTTCTTCAGATCTGCAAACTCCTGCAAAGTGGCGTTGGCCTGGGCAAAGTCAAGACAAGGACACAAAAGTGTGAATATGGTTTCGTGTGAGGAAAAAAAAATGAAAGTCACACAGTCTTTTTGTGCTATGGCTGTTGGGATCTTTGAAGACTGCACTGAACTGAAAACAAAGTCAGACTTGCTGAAAATAGAACCAGAGTCACATGCAGTGCATACAAATACATGCACACCTTGTACAACTCTGTACTTTTTGCCAGTGGGGTATGTGAGGACAAAAAAGTGACTAAGACCTTATAAGTCTAATATGAACATTGAAAAAAAAAAAAAAAAGAACATGGAGGATATTGAACAATTAGAAGATAAACTTTGAAAGAGTTAAGAAATGACTGAACCATACGTGAGACTTTTAGGCTAAAACAGAGCAAAGAATAGCAGGTTTGCCTATACAAAGAGTAAGATTGGATCTTTTGTTGCAAACTGCTGGCAGGAGAGTAAATAATTTAAAAACCTCAATAAATAAACCTACATATTAATGTCAGTTAGCCAAAAAATGAAATGAAACAAAACAAAGAAGTTCATTTAGTCTAATATTAAATGATCAAAGTGTATATAAGTACAATCCTGGTGTAAATTGTAGAGGAGGTAATGTGTTCATTTGTATTGCATGTGTTTTGAACCTTCTGCATGATGTTTCTGGTGACAGGTGTGTCTGGTGTGTAGAGGATTTGTCCCATCAGCATCGGTTTGAGGAAGGCCCAGGCGATGGCTCCTCCTGTGGTGTTCACCATGTCCAGGTACATGTTCATACAGAAGGGAGCTGCACAAGAAAGCACAATAACGTGTCAAATATACTATATTTACAAGAAAGAAAGTTGTACCACACAAGAGATGGAGTCTTATTGTACCAAACAGTTTTTGTATTGCTAGAACAAAAAGCACAAGACAGTGACATAAATGAGTTAAACGACTAACACACTAAATCTAAAGTCCTCTCAACATACAGGAGTCTCGGGGAATCTTGAACCTCTCGATCATCTCTTCCTTGCGTTGCTCGTTGTAAAGTGAGGGATCTGGTTTTGACAAATCTGGCATCTTTGAGAGCCCAAACAGAGCCAGGATACCGTTACTGCACAAAGCACGAGACAGGGTCACAAACGTTGCCCGTGTGGCACTAGACCTTGCCCCTTTTGTCATCTGAAAGAGAAAACAGGTCATTGGACACAGCCTTTTTTTAGCACAAAACTTTACCCTTTCTTTTTTTTTATTTAATTTTATTTTATAACAATAGGTTAACTAAACACACGAACAATGCATTTGATTTAAAAACCTATATATAAAAAGATTAAAGAAGACTCACTTGTAAAATGTCTTTGTTGGACCCCAGGTTGAGGTCTTGGATGGAACGCAGGTAGTTCTGGAGTTGTATGACAGCAGGGATAATCTTTTTCATCACGCCTGTCACAGTTTCAGCCGCCTGAACCATGACTCCAATAAGACCCTGAATTTCATCCGACAACACCATCTGCAACAATAAAACCAACATTCAAGCATCGTTTCATAGTTTATCAGTGTGACAGATCTCCTTTCTTTATATTCAACAAGTTATCTTGAATGTGATAAAAAAGTAAAAATCTTCTATGAATTTTT
Organism: Cynodonichthys magdalenae; assembly: GCA_031762555.1. Taxonomy (NCBI): domain Eukaryota; kingdom Metazoa; phylum Chordata; class Actinopteri; order Cyprinodontiformes; family Rivulidae; genus Cynodonichthys; species Cynodonichthys magdalenae. Next base: position 10,405,634 of record JARVJO010000061.1, read on the forward strand.
AAAGGTGAGTTGAGGCAAATTAGAAAAGAAAATATATTTTTGAAATACTTTAAACAATTTTTGAAGGTTCAATAGATAAAAGCAGTGAATAGATGGTTATCATAGAAGCCAACATGTTTTTGTTCTTTTTTCTATGTCATATGAATAATATATCTGTAAACAAACATCTCAGCAAGATCTATATTCTCTTAGTGCTTTGGTTTTCAAGTAATTTGAGAAAAATAAGATTTTTTTTGTCAAATTAAATATATATGATAAAAAAAAAACAATTCAAGTGAAAAACAGAAATCTTTGGTGAAAAAAGATTCTCTTGTGGAAAATACTTTTGTTTAAACTCACACCTCAAACAAAACGTGTTGAGCCATTGCTACTGAGTTACGATTGCAATTACAGGATTCACACATTTTGTGCTGTTCGGGGAAGATCAGAGGAAGGAAAATGACAAAAAACATAAAATCTTACTCTGTAGGCGAGCTTCTCCGTGTTTAAATGTTTAGCCATTAACAGTAAGAACTTGAACATTTCCTCAGCAGACAAAGAGCAGAAGAACTGCTGCGTGACGGTGGATGGCGTGGCGTTGCAGTGTTGCAGGTTTGTAAACCAAGACAGCATCTGTTCCAAAGTACATTGTGAAATAAGCAGACAATAGTTAGAGGATATGATATACACAAAACTGGTGTAAATGTAAATGCAACAATTTCTTTCCATGACTTCATCTTTGCTTTGTTTGGTGACAAGTTATAAGAAAGTGTGGTCTTATTAAACTATAATAATATGATAATTTTGAAGACTTGGAATGCCTAATTAGTTGATGCATAGCCTTAAATAAACTTAAACATTTAGAAAACATTCAAATACTGTTATTATTTTGTAAGTTCTGTTTCAGGCAACTCAAAAAAAATCATTTTTTTTTAGGTTGGGCTTGCTTTTCTGTAGATAGTGTTACAGCAACATGTAGGAGAAAGTTGCCCTTAAGACACACCATGTAGAAAAGATCCTAAGAAACATAAGAAAAAGGTCACATGCGGAAAGTGTAAATACAAGCACACACAGATCCCAGCTCACCTCGACATTGCTGTTTGGGAAAGGTGCTTCCATCAGGAGCAGAAGAGCAGCTGGATCAATACCCAGGTGTTGTTGTGCGACCAGAATAAAGGCTGCTTTGTCCCTCAGCATATCCCCGAATGTCACAACTCCTGGAAAATAAATAAATAAATAAAAACGTACTGAAAACCTTTGGATGAACTTCAAAACATTTCCAACTATAGAACAGAAGTCCAGTTGTTTTGTTAATATATATTTTTTAAAACTGCATTTGAATCTCCTTAATGACTGAGAATCTACATCCCCATTTTAAATACGTACAGACAGATAAACTCACCAGGAGAAGTGATGTTTGCCAACGTCATATTGCTGATATCCAAGCCAAAAGTGTTCATGAAGACGTCGCTCCTGAAATTACAAACAGGAAATCAAACCTTGTTAAAAATCAAGTAATGTTTTCTTTTCTTTTTTTCATTTCAGTAATAACAAATTCACAACCAAGACCTAAAATGCATATAAATTACAGTAAAATGGTTTGTACTTTTTTAAAATCATTAAACCATATGACTAAAACAAATCTACTCATGGATAATTATATTAACCAAATGCAACTAATAAAGGGACAGTTATGAGAGAGAATGTTTTTGCATAAACTGCAAGTTGATTTGAATGAAGAATGAATACCAGTTTGTCTGGATGTTGTAGCTCCTTGGATCTCCCATGACAGCCTGAAAGGCAATTTCTGGCAGTAGGTTTTTATTTGTCTGAAGATTTTCAGCCAAGATCTGTAGGCTTGGTACAAAAGTATGACAGAGCTCCCCGGGTGCAATGGAAATGGTTTCCATCATCAGACGCACAGAGTTCATACTCTCCAATATACACACCTACAACACACAAATCAAATAAGTTTACATTTAGATATACAGTAAGTAAAACAATAAAGTCATGATTGATTTATGATGATCAAACATGTTACACTGACTTGCTAAGATTGTGGCTCATTATGTAATGCTCATAGCAACATTTTAAACAGTTGCACTACTCACTTCTAAGACATTTTGAGGAACTTATTTTTCAAATGATGCAAACCCTGAAAATGAAAGTGTCGCACATATTGCACAAACCTTGTTTCTGAGTTGCTGCAGTTGTTCTGTGTTTGAGAGGTTGCTCAGGAGCCCGGCAGCTGTTTGGATGGTTTGCTGCATAATCATCAGGTTCTCTGTGACAGGTCGAAGAAACAGACAGAGAGGTGAAAAAATTAGGTACGAGAGATGCTATTAGAGCCTAGAATCTTACAGAGTTAGGTCTGCAAGGTGACAGAATAACATGGCGTCCCACTGGGCTTCATTACGACATGCGCCATTACAGGTTATCGGCATCAAGCAGTGAGCAGCAAATGATGTGCATAAAGTGAAGCTCTGTGCGGGACTGATGGGGCCAGGAGGGCCAGCTGTACTAGACGCTGTCATGCATTAAAACACATTTGACAAGCCCTAAGAAAGGCACCCCCTCCGGCAGGCGAGATGAGCTGACAGAATGTTTAATTAGTCCAAAATTAGACAATGGTAACGTTTAATCTCAGGCTGCTCAACACCTAGAGGCCTTTGCAATCACAACAGTTTGCAGTGTGTTCGTTTGCGTGAGACAGAACGTGAGTGGGGTTGGAGAGAAGTGAAGCTGCTTACAAAGTGATGCTATGCACTAAAAACATTATCACGCAAGCACAGAGGCAAATTAAAAGGAGGTCATAGATGCCCACTTGTGTGAGTGCAAGGGGAGACGTTTAGTGAGGGCGGACAGGATAAGTGATTAAATTCTACTTTGCTAATGAGATTTAAAAAGGTGCTGAGTGGCTTTCTGCTGGAGATGGGCCATATGGCTTTGGGCTCTTGGGGAACTCAAGCTAAGCTGGTGTGAAGTCCAATTCCTCATATCTCCAAAATGAATATTTGAAGCACTATAATCATCTTTACAGTTACAACAGCAATAACAAAATGGTTTATGGTCTTCTTTGGTCTTGCAATAGCTATAAATTACAGGGTGGCATCATTCCAAGCTGCATGACTGTTTAATGGCAGACAGTACTTATGCATTCATACTGTCACACAGAGTATCTAAACAAGCTGCAGCATCAGGATGAACTCTGCAGCACACCAACATCAGGAGAGGAGTCACTGAGAAGCTTCCATTTAACAGCTGAATCACAAACATAACAAATCTGAGGTGGGCTTCAGAAATCCGTGACAACTCTGTCTTTTTGGAGAAAAATTTTGCAGTGCTAGTTTTTGACCATAATCAAAATTAATAAAACCTAACTGAGCCTTTGCAACCCAAGCAAAACACGGAGAGCTCTCACAAATATTACGAGATATTGATCTTTACAACAAACACAGAATAAGTTAACCTTTAGCCAGATGTATGTGGTCTTTGCAGTGAGGTGTTTTGTCTTACTTTACAAGCTTGTAAAATTCAATGTAGACTTTTTATGTCTTTTCTGCTTTCCAAAACCCTTGAGACTGTCCTAATGCACAGTGTATCATGTGTAAACACAGCAGAGTGCAATTAGCTTGGAAAATATTTATTCATTTCGGCACTTGTCAAACTCCTTGTTAAAATTTTCCATCAGAAAACCAAATGCTGACTGATCTTGTGTGGAATATTTGTCTTCAACAAGAACCATTTATTTTTTTATAAGCTAAGTTTTTTTATGTAAATTTAGGAAGCCAATTTATTTGTTTTTTTACAAAGCAGATGAAGATGAACAGTGTTGTTGGAGAGACTGACTATTAGGTAAATTGTATGACAATGTATATGTAAGCTAGTTATTCATTATTTGAGTTGTGATAAATGAATTACCTAAAAGGCAATAAATAAAAATATGGCTTGTTATTGCAGAGAAAATTCCAGACAACAAATGATCGTAGCTAAACTTAATGAATATTTTAAATGCACACAAATATACCACACATTGAAAAACAAAGGACAAAAAGAGCCCAATTTAAATTACCTTGAGATTCATTTGCCAGGGCTCCAGCAATATTTTTAATCTCAGAGGAGTAAGGAATGCCATCAGGGAGCATGTTAGTAGCATTCGTCAGAACATCCATTGGTGGTCTGAGGAAAACAGAGTGGGACAATTAATGTTTATGAAAGGCCAACATGTACAGTACACATACAAAGAAAAAAAATGTTTATCTCAATGTTTCTAATCATTTGGAACTAAAGAAAAATGAAAAGTGCACATTTTTTTCTTTGATCTTGAAATCTACACGTGAGTAAGCAACACTTACTTTTGCAACACCTGTGGGTGGGTGAGGAAAGAGGCCACCCCGAGGGCAGCATCGATGGTATCCTCCTGTGAAGAGTTATAGCTCCACTGCATGTCACTAGTAGCCCCCTTCATCACAATATTCAGATTAGGATTGCCAAATAAAATATGGGCCGTCTCCATTACTTCTGCTGAGGTTGGAGGAACCAAAGCGGCTCCATATAACGTTGAGTAGTCAATGAAAAGCATATTAAAGATGTCTTCTAGTGGCTGGGGCTGTCTTGTCGCCGTCGTCGTCATCGAGAGATCACGTTTTCGCCTGACTCTCGTGGCTGTTGGAACACTCGCCTCGTCAGATTGAAACATGATTTCTTCTTGGTGCCCGAGAGAAAAAAGACTGATGTTGTTCACAAACTGACTAAACTCTGAAAGAATATTCGCAGCAAAGTCTTCATACAAGACCACATCCTCTGGGTCAGACACAAACAATCTGGTGAAGACATATAAAATAGGCCTGATGAGGTTATAGAGTTTGAGAGGGGCCTGGCTCAGTAGATCTGGTGCAGTTGCTTCAGTCGAGGTCAGCCACATAAACATCTCAAACAAACTTTCCACAATCAAGTCTGTGCCGTTGGATGCCAGGAGTTGTTCCATGATTTGGTAAATGATGGGCGAATCTCCAAAAGCGTCTGTCGTGATCATCAATTTGATAGCATCATTTATTAAGTCAGCAAGAACAGTCTCGTTGATTGCAGAAGTGTTTCCCCACATCAGGGAGATGTCAGCTAAGGTGATGTTTGCAGAGCTAAGGAAGATCAGGGCTGCTTCTTCAAAAACATGGGATGAGTTGTTGTTTTCAGTGAGGTAGTAGTTTTCCAGGATGTGGCTCATTGCATTACTTAATGTATCGGTGTAGGGTTGCAAGAAAGGAGCCTCTCTCACCAACTCATCTGAGTTCTGTTTAATAAGAGACAAACTGTGGAAAAGAGAAATTTACTGAATTATCTCTTCTGATTAGGTATTGTGTAAAAATATCCAAAAATTTACAGATGACATAAAGCACTTCTAAGTGAAATGGGAATTTGTAACTATTTTTATGCATTTTGACACATGACAATTTTCCCAATGCAGTATAACACTACTGTTTGGAATTGGAATTGGAAAATAAACAACATGTCCTCCCTCTACATATCGATCTATTCTTTGTTATAGATTTAGGTCATTCCACTGAAATCACTAATCTATAACTTATAGAGTTAGACCTGTTTGATTCTGGGGATATGCAGAACATCATTCTTAACACTATGCCTGACTCATTACTGCAGATGGCATAAAATAGGAAATCAATTTTAAAAGGATGTCTCAGTTAGCTGAATCATAGTTAAGCTACGTTCTGTTGGGGCCTGCCTGTGTTCAGGCAGACCTGCATTACATTAATCAGTCTGAATGCAAATGTGATCACTTCAGTTGCTCGTGTCATTATGTATGAATCCAATGGGTTTGACTGGTGCATTGTGGATAATGTGATAACAGCAAATTGAGTGGTAAGGTCATAATGAGTTCATGTCTGCTGGAGGAGAAGCGTTGTCTTCAGGTCTATGTAGAAATGTAATGAAAAGTTAATGGAAATGTACGAAGCAGTTCCACAACCAAATGTAATCCTGATTGTGTATGGGTGCATGCTTGTGTGTTTGTTTATGTATTTCTTCCCTAAAATATCTGATGACAGAAATATGTAATGCCAGATTCAACACAAACCTATTTGTCAGTAATTTAAATTATAACAAAAGTATATAAAAAAAAAAAAAAAAAAAAAAAAAAACATTGTGTTAGCACTTATAGTTCAATTGTAGCTGACCTGTTTTTCAGTTGCATGTCCAGGAGCTGCTTGTACCAGTAAGACTGTGCCTCAAGGCTCAAAGGCTGGCCTGTCAGCACATTGAGCTGGTTGGAGAAAGTCGTGATGTACTGCTGTATCACAAGTGTGTAGTTAATGTTGACTTCATAGAGTAACTGTATTGTTTCCACAATCCTGCCAGCTGCGGCGCTCACACTTATTGGTGTCATGGCCGTGTCCTGTGCAAAGAAACAAACAAAAATAACATGCAGCAGAGAAGAACAGTTAGCCAAAAGATGTTTTTTATGCATCAACACTGCCACCAAGTGGTATGACTGCTCTTTTTGGAACGCATTTTGCAGTAACAAAATTTCATGGACGTGATGGTTTACTGTTTCATGTTTGATTTGACTCACACTCATGTTCAGGTTGGAGTAGTCGGTCTTAGCTGCAGCACAAGCCTCCAATACAGGCTGCAGGCTGGTGTGGCACCACATAGCCAATGTGGCAGAGTTTAAACCTGCTGTCTGTCTAACAGGCTCCCATGCTTTGAGCACCTCGCTGCAGTTCAATGTACCATTTGCCTAGAGGCATAAAAAAGAAAAAAAATATCATGTTTCATCCAGTTTGAACCTGTTTGACTACTTGAGTACTCTCACCAATAAAAAAGAAAACAAAACAGAGTTTTGGAGGCACAAAAGGCAGGTGGATAAGGCACACATCTTAATTCTGATACTATTAAAATTTACAGTTAAGTAAATGGTCATGTTGTATTTTTTCACACAAGTATTATTACTGCTACACACCCACATATCCACTGTTCAAAAACACTTTGTTACCATGCAGTTTCTGCCCAAGCAGAAATCTGAGGGTACTGACAAGGTCTTCAAAAGTGTTCTTAAGTATATATTTTCTGCACAACTCAGTGCTTTTATGGAAGAGATAACAGGTAGTCTGGCTATTTGATCAGATAAATAGAAAGCATGTCTGTGGGAAAAGAAACCAAGTATTATGTTAATTCTAAGTGTAAATGTTAAATATCTAATGAAGACAAACCAAACGAGCATAACTAATAAAGCCAAATTATTAGTTAATTGACAGGAAAATAATCGAAGACCTGAAAAAGTCAAAACCACCTAAGTGTTTGTACACCAGATGAACCAGAACAGGGAAACATGGCATCTTGTTTACAGGATCTGTTTTGTTTATGCTCATTAGGTGATTCTCAGAAGGTCAGATAGGTCTTAAAGCAGAGACAGGCTGGCTCATTTTTTTTTGTTTAACTGGAACACTCTATGCTGTCTGGCACAACTACCTGCTTATGTTTAGTGATTGAAAATAAATCCGACTTTTATTTGTTGTAACAATAACTGCAAATCAGTTTTAGCCTAAAACAAAATTATGCTGAAGCTTCTAGTTT